>CM038214.1:57655057-57782382 GCA_021442155.1 Cymbidium sinense | reverse complement strand
AAACCAAAGATAAAAATAAAATAAATCCAAACTTAAACTAAATAAATAAAACCTAAACCTAAATGTAAAATAAACTAAACCTAAACCTAAACCTAAATCTAAACTAAATAAAAGAAAATAAATGAAAAATAAACATAAACCTAAACTAAAAAATAAATCCTAAATATAAACCTAAAATAAAAACCTGAAACATAAACCTAAAAGAATAAAATAAAAACCTAAACCTAAACTTAAAAATAAAAAATAAAATATAAGCCTACAAAATAAAATAAAAATAAAACTAAATTAAAAAATAAACATAAACATAAACATAAACCTAAAAAAATAAACTAAAATATAAAAGATAAACTAAAATAAATAAAAACCTAAATAAAAATAAAAATAAACCTAAATCAAAATAAAAAAAATAAAATAAACTAAAATAAATAAAAAATAAACTAAATAAACCTAAACTTACGAGTTTACTTAAATTAAAAAAATAAAAAATAATAAACAAAACCCTAACCCTAAACCCTAGAACTAATCCTAAACCCTAAACTCTAAACCCTAAACCCTAAACTGTAAACTCTAAACCTACAACCCTAAACCCTAAAACCCTAAACTCTAAACCCTAATCCCTAAACACTAAACCCTAAACCCTAAACCTTAAACCCTAAACCCTAAACCCTAAACCCTAAACCCTAAAAACCTAATAACTTAAACCAAAATAAAATAAAACCTCAAAATAAAATAAATAAATAAAATCTAAACTTTAAAAAAACATAAAATTAAATATAAACCTAAACTAAAACTTAAACCTAAACCTAAAAATAAAATAAAATAAAATGAACTAATAAAAATAAACTAAAATAAATAAATAAAAACATAAACTAAACTTAAAAAGAAAATAAACCTAAGAATAAAAAACCTAAATAAAATAAAAACAAAATGTAAAATAAAAATAAAATAAACCTAAAATAAACTTAAAATAAAATAAAATAAAAATTAAATGAAAATGTACACCTAAAAAATCCTTAAAATAAAACCTTAAAATAAATAAAAAATAAAACCTTAAGCCTAAACTAAAAAAAACCTAAACCAAAAATAAAAATAAAATAAAGAAAATAAAATAAACCTAAACCTAAACTAAAATATGCTAAACTAAAATAAAAGAAAAATTGAAACCTAAACCCTAAAATAAGTAAAATTAAATAAACTAAAAATAAACCTAAACCTAAACTAAAAAAATAAAAGGTAAAAATAAACCTAAAATCAAAACCTACAACATAAACATAAGAAATTAAAATCAAAACCTAAACCTAAACGAAAAAATAAAAAATAAAATCAAAACCTTAAAAATAAAATAAAAAGAAAACTCAACTAAAAGATAAACCTACACCTAAACCTAAAAAAAACTAAAATAAAAAACCTAAACTAAAATAAATAAACATAAAATAAATAAACTAAACAAAATAAAAATAAAAATAAAAATAAAAATAAACCTAAATAAAAATAAAAAAATCAAATAAAAAAATAAAAAAAATAAACTAAATAAACCAAAACATACTAGTTTACTTAATTTTTAACAAATAAAAAATAAAAAAATAAAAAAACAAAAACCTAACTCTAAACGCTAAACTGTAAACCCTAAACCCTAAATAATAAATTGTAAACCCTAAAAGTAACCCTAAACCCTAAATTCTAAACGCTAAACCTACAACACTAAATCCAAAAACCCTAAACCTTAAACCCTCAAAAACATGAAATGCCAAACCCTGAACCCTAAACTAACCCTAAACCCTAAACCCTAAAAAGCTAAAAACCTACACCTAAACTAAATAAAACCTAAAAATAAAATCAACAAAAAACCCTAAACAAAAATAAAATATAAATATAAAATAAATTAAAAACATAAATTGAAACCTAAACCTAAACTTAAAAACAAAATAAAATATAAAATAAATACTAAACTAAAATAAAATAATTAAAAACCAAAACAAAACTGAAAAATAAGAAACCTAAAAAAAATAAAAACTAAACCTAAATGAAAAATAACATAAACCTAAAATAAAATAAAATAAAAACTAAAACCTAAAAAATTAAACCTAAAAATAAATAAAAAATAAAACCTAAACCCTAAATGAAAAAAAAACATAAACCTAAAATAAATATAAAATAAACCTAAACCTAAGCTAAAATAAACTAAACTAAAATAAATGAAGCCTAAATCTAAACTTATACATAAAATAAATAAACTAAAATAAACTAAAAATAAACCAAAACCTAAACTAAAACATAAAACCTAAAATAAAACTTTAAATAAAAACCAAAAACATAAACCTAAAAAAATTAAATAAAAACCTAAACCTAAACCGAAAAATAAAAAATAAAACCAAAATCTAAAAAATAAAATAAAAATAAATCTAAACTAAAAAATAAACATAAACCTAAACCAAAACCTAACAAATAAACTAAAATAAAAACCTAAACTAAAATAAATTAAACTAAAATAAATAAACTAAACTAAATAAAAATAAAAATAAACCAAAATAAAATTAAAAAAAAAGGTAAAATAAAGAAAAAAACTAAATAAACTAACTTAACAAATTTTAAAAAATAAAATAAAATAAATAAATAAAACCCTAACCTAAACTAACTAACTAAACCCTAAATTAACTAACTTAAACTCTAAACCTAAACAAACTAAATAAAACCTAAACCATAACCCTAAAACCTAAAAACTAAACTATAAACCCTAAAGTTTTAAACTTAAGCTAAACCTAAAGACTAAAAAAATAAACCTAACTAAAACTAATAAACCCTAAACCTAAAACCTAAATAAACTAAACAAATTAAACTAAACCTAAACCTAAACCCTAAACCTAAACCCTAAAAAGTCTAAACTAAAATAAGCTAACATCCTAAACCTAAACCTAAAATCTTCAACCCTAAATCCTAAACCCTAAACCCTAAACCCTAAAACCTAAAAACCTAAATAAATTAAAACCTACTAATAAAACAAATAAAAAACCTAAACCTAAATAAAATAAAAAAAGTCAAAATAAAATAAAAACCTAAACTAAAACCTAAACTTAAACATAAAAATAAAATAAAATAAGAAATAAAAATAAACTAAAACAAAATAAATAAAAAACTAAACTAAACTTAAAAATAAAATAACATAAGAATAAAATCCATAAATAAAATAAAAACTAAACATAAATTAAAAATAAAATAAACCTAAAATAAAATAAAATAAAAACTAAATAAAAAACTAATCCTAAAAAATAAACCTAAAAATAAATAAAAAATAAGACCTAAACCATAAAACTAAAAAATCCTAAACCTAAAATAAAAATAAAATAAACAAAATAAAATAAACCTAAACCTAAACTAAAATAAATAAAACATAATCTTAAACCTAAAATAAACTAGACCTAAACTGAAACCTAAACAAAATAAAATAAAATAAAAATAAAAATAAACCTAAACCTAAAGCAAAAAAAATAAAACCTAAACCTAAAAAAAAACTCCATTAAAAAATAATCCTAAAAAATACTAAACTAAAAAACCTAAACTAAAATAAATAAACATAAAATAGATAAACTAAACTAAATAAATGTAAAAAATAAAGCTAAATAAAAATGAAAAATAAAATAAACTAAAATAAATAAAAACTAAACTAAATAAACTAAATAAACCTAAAGCTATAAAAAACCCTAAAATAACCCAAAACCTAAACCTAAACCCTAAATAAACCTAAACCCTAAAACCCCAACTATAAACCCTAAGAAAACCTAAACCCTAAACTTAAACATTATACCTAAATCCTACAACCTAAACCTAAACCCCAAACCCTAAAACTAAACCCTAAACCCTAAACCTAAAACCTAACCTAAACCCTAAACCCTAAGCCTTAAAAAATAAACCCAAAACCTAAAAAATCCTAAAATAAAACCAATAAACTTTAAACAAGGCTAAAAAGAATAGAACCTTGATGGTAAGAACATCACCTAAACTAGACTCAGATTTGGCTACTTAAACAATTATCATAGTGGTAACTAGAGGTTCTTGGACATGGAGGTGGTGGTCTAAATGGTTATGGAGGTAAAATGAGGTTAAACTGGTGGTGGTGAAGGAGAATCTATAATGGATCCTACAAGAAAAAAGTGGTTATGGGAACTACAAAAATTAAAAAATGGCTTATCCGATTTGATGCTTATGGAACTATGTCTTTATAGTAGAGATGGTTCTAGTTATCTAGGTTTTTGATTTGTTGTATGCATGCTCATTTTTTATCTATGTTCTCACTTATGTCTTAAAAAACCTAGTGTGTTACTTGGTTGATGAAATCAAAAAGAAGATATGTTGAATATGAATTTATTCTCTATTAAAAAAAACTAAAAACCCTAAACCCTAAACTAAAACCTGAACCCTACCTAAAACCTAAAAATGTAAACCTAAACCTAAACTCTAAAACCTAAACCCTAAACCTAAACTTAAACCCTAAACCCTAAAACCCTAAACCTAAAACCCTAAATAAAATTAAAGCCTAAACCATAAACTCTAAAATTAAACCTAAACCCTAAACACTAAACCCTAAACCTAATCCCAAATCCTAAACCAAAACCCTAAACCCTAACCTAAAATAAAATAAAAAAACCTAAACCCTAAAACCTAAACACTAAAAACCTAAAAACCTAAACCTAAATTGAATAAAACTTAAAAATAAAATAAATAAATAAACTTAAACTAAAATAAAAAATAAAAAAAATAAAAACATGAACTAAAACCTAAACCTAAACCTAAACATAAACCTAAAAAAATGAAATTAAAATAAAAACCTAAACAATACTAAAAAATAAAGAACCTAAATAAAATAACAACTAAACATAAAGTAAAAATAAAAAAACTAAAATAAAAACTTAAATAAAAAGATAAACCTAAAAATAAATAAATAAAAACCTAAACCCTAAAAATAAAGAAACTTAAACCTAAAATAAAAATAAAATAAACCTAAACCTAAACAAAACTAAACTAAACTAAAATAAATAAAATCTAAACCTAAACCTAAAATAAACTAAACCTAAAATAAAACCTAAACTAAATAAAATTAAATAAACTAAAAGTAAACCTAAATTAAAAATAAAACCAAAAAAGAACCTAAAATAAATCCTAAACCAACCTAAAAAAAAAAATAAAATAAAACCTAAACTTAAACTTAAAATAAATAATAAAAAAACCTAAAGCTAAAAATTAAAATAATAATAAAACTCAACTAAAAAATAAACCTAAACCTAAACCTAAAAAATAAATTAAAAGAAAAAACCTAAACAAAATTAAATAAACCATATATAAATAAACTAAACTAAATAAAAATAAACAATAAACCTAAATAAAAATTAAAAATAAACTAAATAAACCTAAACCTATCGATATACTTAATTTTAAAAAAAACCTAAATCCTAAATGTTTAACCCTAAACCCTAAACTAAAAACCTTAAATGCTAAATAAACCCTAAACTAAATAAGCCTAAATAACCTAAATAAACCTAAGAAATAAACCCTAAAAAAAACCAACTAAAAAAAATAAAACCTAAACCCACCACTTTATTTAATGTTTTTTCAAAGAAACCCTAACCCCTAAATCTTAAACTCTAAACCATAAACCCTAAACCATAAAACCTAAACCCTAAACCCTAATAAAACTAACCTAAAATAACCCTAAACCCTAAATAAAAAACATGAATCTAAACCTAAACCTAAACCCTACACTAAATCCTAAACCTATACCCTAAAAACCCCAAACCTAAATTTAAACCAAAAGTAAAAATAAATTAAAAAATAAATATAAACCCTAAAATCTAATAAATAAAAAACATAAATCTAAACCCAAAAATAATAAAAACATAAATCATAAAATAAACTTAAATAAACAAAATAAACTATAATGAGAAAATATGATGGTGGATCCTTAAAAACTAAACAGAAATAAGAATGTCCAATGATCTACTAAACTTTATCTTTAAAGATATAAAATTAAATTTTTGTTTTGCTACTCATTTTATCTGCTTGTTTCTAAAACTTGAGTGCTACTAAAATAAAAGAAAATGTTGAATCTAAATTTTTCTATTAAAAAAATCATAAATCCTAAACTAAACCTAAACCTTAAAACCCAAATAATAAACCCTAAACCCTAAACTCTAAAACCTAAATCAAACCCTAAACCCTAAACCCTAATCCCTAATCTAAACTAACAAACCCTAAACCATAAACATAAACCCTAAAAGCTAAAACCTAAACCTAAACTAAATAAAACCTAAAAATAAAATAAATAAAAAAACCTAAACCAAAATAAAGTAAAAAAATTAAATAAAATAAAAACCTAAACTAAAACTTAAACCTAAACCTAAACTTAAACATAAATTAAACTAAAAATAAAAACTAAACTAAAAAAAAATAAATAAAAACTAAACTAAAATAAAATAAATAAAAACCTTAAATATAATTAAATAAACCTTTAAGTAAAAAACTAAAATAAAATAAAAACTAAAATAAACTAAACTAAAAAATAAAAAACATAAATAAAAAAAATAAACCTAAAATAAAAAATAAATTAAACCTATAATAAAATAAAAAAAAAATAAAAAACCTAAACTAAAAAATAAACCTAAAATAAAAAAAAATTAAACCTAAACCCTAAACTAAAAAAAACCTAAACCTAAATAAAAAATAACATAAATTTAAACTAACTAAAAATAAAATAAATAAAACCTAAACCTAAACCTAAAACTAAACCTAAACCAAAATAAACCCTAAACAATAAAATTAACTAAAAAAAACCTAAACTAAAAATAAACCTAAAAAATAAACCTAAAATAAAAAATTAAATCTTGAACCTAAAAGAAAAAAAAAACTTAAACCTAAAATTAAAAATAAAATCTAAACTTAAAATATATAATAAAAATAAAACTAAACTAAAAAATAAACCTAAACCTAAATCTAAACCTAAAAATATACTAAATAAATAAACTAAACTAAATAAAAATTCAAATTTATATTAAAATTAAAAAAAAAAAAAATAATAAAAAAAATAAACTAAACTAAATAAACCTAAACCTGAGTTCACCTAAAAAAAAAATAAATAATTAAAATAAAACAAATATAAAAAACCCTAAACCCAATCTAAACCCTAAACCCTAAAACCCTAAACCCTAAAACCCTAAATCCCTAAACTAAACCTAAACCTTAAACCCTAAAACATAAACCTAAACCCTAAACTTAAACCCAAAACCATAAACCCTAAACCCTAAACCCCAAACCCCAAACCCTAAAAACCTAAAAACCTAAACATAAACTATATAAAATCTAAAAATAAAAAAAATGATAAGCCTAAATAAAATAAAAAACTAAATAAAATAAATACCTAAACTATAACCTAAACTTAAACCAAAACCTAAACCTAAAAAATAAATTAAAATAAAAAAGAAAAACTAAGTTAAAATAAAATAAAAAACCTAAACTAAACTAAACAAATAAAATAAACCTAAATAAGTTAAAAACTAATTATAAAATAAAAATAAAATAAAATAAAAACTAAATAAAAACCTAAACCTAAAGAAAAATAAAAGATAAAACCTAAACCCTAAATTAAAAAATAAATCAAAACCAAAAATAAACAAAATAAAATAAACTAAACCTAAACTAAAAAATAAACTAAAATAAAATAAATAAAACCTAAACCTAACCTAAAATAATAAACTAAACCTAAAAAACTAAATAAAATAAAATAAACTAAAATAACCAAAATAAAAATAAAAAAAATAAACCTAAAAAAATAACCTAAATAAAAAAATTAAACCTAACTTAAAAAAAATAAAATAAAACCTAAACCTAAACCTAAAAAAAAAAAAATAAAACCTAAATTTAAAAAAAAATAAAAAACCTAAACTAAAAAATAAACATAAACCTAAACCTAAACCTAAAATATAAACATAATAAAACTTAAAACCCAAAAAGAATAAACTAAAAAAAAAAATCTAAATTAAAATAAATAGCCTAAAATAAATAAACCAAACTAGATAACATTTAAAAAGAAAGCTTAATAAAAATTTAAAATAAAATAAACTAAAATAAAAAAATAAACTAAATAAACTAAACCAACTAAATAAACCTAAACTCTACTTAAAAAGAAAACCCTAAACCCTAAATCCTAAAACCATAAACCCTAAACTTAAACCTAAACCCTAAACCTAAACCTCACACCCCTTTCTCTAGCATTTCATGTTCCTTCATTTTCCTTCTTTTGTCGCTTCTCTACCTTCCCGATTGATTTTCGGTTTTTTCTCGCTTTGCCCTTATGTGAGTTTACCATGACCTCCAATGGAGGACGCACCATCTTCCGCACAACTGAACTCTTCAAACTTGGAGGCGTCAGCTATGGTTACAAGGTATTATGGACTCAACTCAATCACACCGCCAAATCCAAAGATGCTCGTAAGAACACTTGCTCTAATGCTTCAAACTTAATTTCTACTTCTTTCCATGGAATGCCACCGTAATGTGCTCGATCTTGATGTGGAAAAATTGGTGAATTTCTTTCATTAGTGGTAAATTTTCATTACGCTCAATTGATAATATCCGCTCCTTCTTTCATAGCCAAAGTTCTCTGTTTTAACTATGTTGATTGATCCCTAGAATATCCTTATTCAGCTATCAAATGATTTAGACTACTCAGAGTCTTGCTCGTCCCCTATTTTTGTGTATAATTGTCAAATGAGGCTCTTGAAATGGTCACCTCTTTGATGTCAAAGAGGAATCCCTATTATTCCTTTATGGCTAGCTTTCCAAACATGAGGATACATTATGTTACCCATCAAGTCCTATTTGTGGTAGGCCCCTTCAAATCGACCGCCACTGCGTGAGAGATCTCCACCACCAGTATCTTGGTTGAGATTGATATTACCAAAAAAGTCTAAAGAAGTTTGGATCGGTTCAAAAAAATTGGGTATAATCAAAGTGGAATTTAAAAAAATTTCCTATTTTTTGCACCATAAGATCCATGGTCATGATCACTCTGAATGCTTTGTGTTACACCCTAATCTTAAAAAGAATAAATTGTTGGATCCTAAACCCTCTCTAGGAAATGAAAAAACCAATAAGTTCGCTTATGTGCCTAAAGCTACTTAAAATGGAACTCACCCTCCTACTTTTACTATCTAATTTGCATTGGAGAACAATCTAAGCTTGGTAAAAATAATGATATTGAGGTTTGTGAGGAAACTAATGATAACTCATTTAACATTACTCCTACTTGTAATAATTTGGCATCACAAGAGAATCCCTTGACTCATATGAACCATCATGGCGATTTGAATGGAAATCTCAAGTTGGATCAAAATCTCAAAACTAATTTTAGAATTGTTTTAAAAAATGTTGATACTTTGGTGACAGACCAAAATCTGAATAATCATTATGGAAATGAGAATGAAATTTGTGCTATTAATGGTGTCACAACCTCTCTTTCTATTACCCTTCAGAGTGATATCCATGCTAATCCAATTTCTCAACCTAACTCTGATACCGAAGAAGGAGAAATCACCATTAGGAATGCTTTGATAGATACTGCTCCTATTCTAAATATCACCAACCACTCCCTTTCTGATGGAGATACATTGGACATAGATAGGCCTTTTCAAACTATTAAAAAAATCCTTAAAGCTAGAATGTTCACTAATAGCTCCACTAGAACCACTGATCTTCTCTAACTTCCACAAATAATTGCCTCATGCTCTCTTTTTCTTCTCCTTCAATTTTTAGTTATCTCTTTCTTTTCTTTCCACCTTATTATGATCAATTTTCTTATTTGAATGTATTGGGACTCTCACCGCAATCGTGTTAGAGCCTTTATCACATCTAACATAACCTTACTTGTTGTTATTGAGCCTTTATTCATTCACTCTTCTAAGATCACACATGTTGCTAGAATGCTTGGCTTTCAAAATTTCTTTTATAATATTAGTAATAAAATTTGGTGTTTTTGGAATAATTTAATCAACATTTCTATCCTTGATGATCTCGAACAATTGGTTAATGTTCAAATCTCATTGGGTGAATTTTTTGCTCTTGGTTCCTTTATCTATGCTTCTTGTAATAGAGCTGGTAGGAACATCCTTTGGGATCACTTAAGAATCTTCACCTCCCTGTTAACAAACCCTGGTTGGTTGGGGGTGATTTCAACACTATTATCGCTTCTTCAAAAAGGAGGGAGGCTCTCCTAACATCCATTCCATGGAAGACTTCTAATATGATCCGATTGCAACCCAATTGATATTTATGGCTCACGTGGCATAACTCTAGACTTTGGAAAGCTTGATAGGACCCTCTTTAATTCCCTTTGGATCAATCAATGGCTCCTCACGAGCATTTGAGCGTAACTTTGTCGACCATGCTCCTCTTTTGATCTCTATCAAAACCTCTTCCAATCTTTCCTCCCCTTCTCCTTTTAGATTCCAAAATATGTGGACCCAACATTGTGATTTCATTAATGTTTCCACTAATTGGATATTCACGGACAATTAAAGGCATGATTGGCTTTGGCTTAAGCTCAAAAGACTTAAACAAAATCTAAATTGGTGGAACAAGCATCATTTTAAAAATCTTGCCAATCTCAAATTATGGAACAATTAGTTTGCTCTTGAAGATGCTACCTTAACTGATCTAAGCTTTGAGTTGAAACCGCTAAAGATAACTTGATCAACTGAATATGGAGGAAACCGCATCAAAAGGTCGCTAAAAAACATATTGTTAATGGTGAGAAATACAAGTATTTCCATGCTCTTTTCAACAAAAGGAAAGCCTTAAACTCTATTCAAAAAATCAAAATATTAATGGTAGTGGATCACCGATAAGAATAAAATTAAAGATTCTCATATACAACATTTTCAAAATTTATTAAACATCAACCCTCCCTTAGAAGCCCTCTCAACACACACGATCTCTATGATTACTAATGATGAGAATCATTTACTCACTTTATGTCTCGAGAGATCAATAGTACTCTCAATAGCATGAACACCGACTTCGGCCGATGGCTACGACCCATTTTTTTTTCAGCATTGTTGGCCTTTTATTAAGTTTGACCTTGATGTTGTTGACTTCTTTGATGGCACCTTTACCTAGATACTTTTCTAGCACTTCCATTGTCCTCATTCCCAAAACTAATAATCGATTTTGTGAGAGACCTATCGCCTTTGCACCTTCTTTCAAAACTCATTGCTAAATTAATTAATAATAAGATAAGTTCGCCTCCTAAAATTATTTCTCCTAACCAAACCGCTTTCATTAAAAATAGAGCTATATCTCGACAATATCCTTCTTGCCCAAGAGTCGGTTCATGACATTGATGTTCCTACTAGGTGGCAACATCCTCCTCAAAGGATATATCTCTAAAGCCTTTGATAACCTCTCATGGGATTTCCTCTTTCAAATCTTACATTTGTTTGGTTTCGATAATTTCATCTTCCTCATCAAAATCAGACCAATGTTTGGTTCTCTCATATCATGAATGGTGAGTCCCTTAATTTCTTTACTTGGCATGGCTTGAGACAAGGAGACCCCTATCACCTCTTTTTTATTCTTGTTGAATATCTTTCGAGGAGCTCAATGATCTTTTCAATAAAAATCTACCATGTTTTTTAAAACTCATGGTGGTATCCCTATTTCTCATCTCATTTTTTGATGATTTTATAATCTTTTCAATGCCTTTATTCAAACATTAAAACTATTAAGAACCTTTAAATGAATTTGGCAAAAGTGGTCTCTTTCTCAATGATGGAAAATGTTGTTTCATTCCTTCGCCAAAATCCCTATCAATAGCTCAACCAAATCTCCAAAAATTACTAATTTTCACACATCAACTTCCTATTAATTATCTTGGGCTCGCTTTTAAAGGTAAAAGATCTCATCTTTTGATGATCTTATCCAAAAATCTCCAATAAAATTTCTATTTGGGAATTTGATTTACTCTCTTCGTGGTAGGCTCACCTTGATTAAGAGCACTCTAATTCCATGCCTTTATATCTCATCCAAACCATTGCCGACCTTTCTATCATTAATAGAATTGAGCATCTCTTTAACAAATTTTTCTGGGGTTCTAATAACTCCTCTAAAAGAATGCAACCTCTTATGTTAAAAGTTGTGGCACTGGTTGGTCTGTAAGCCAATCAAAGAAGCTATCACTTTTCCTATAAACTCGTGGAATTTTAGAGTAAATAGTCTTTGGGCTAATTTCATGACCGCTAAATATCTGGTAAGCACCCCTCATTTGTCCCTATAAAGTGGAGACTCTCCTGTTGGAAAAGACTTTGTTCTATCAAATGGGATGTAATCCTTAATTTTGGGGATTAACTGGCTCTCATTCTTTTGGCAAGATAACTAGAGTGGATGTGGGTCCACGACTTACTCTCCACCCATTCCACTAGCTATTAAAGTGAAATCTTTCCGCGTAATAATATGTGGAATAATAGTAAGCTTATTTATTATATTCCTTCTTTCTCTTGAACAAACTCACTACTATTCCTATCATTCCTACCAATCAAGATCGATTTTAAGCTCTCACATAATGGTGATTTCAACTTTAAAAATGTTTGGCTTCACATTAAAGAAACTCATGTTTCTTCCAATATGTTTCTCAAACTTTGGAATATGACTATCCCTACTTCTTATTCTATTCTTACTTGGCTTATTTTGAAAAACTTCATCCCCGTTGACTCCTTATTATGGGATAAAGGTTTTCAATTACCTTTAAAATGCCAATATCGCCACATTGAGAATGTGAACCATGTCTTAATGGGCCATTGCTTCTAAACTTTGATTTGGTATGATGATCTCTTTAACATTATCATTTTCAATGGCTCTAACTTATATCAACTTCTTGAAGTTTATTTTGACAACACTATTAAAGGTCACATTAAAGTCATAAGCTTACTCTTATTTGGTTCATATGGATGGACAAATGATGCAAAATATATGAGATCCCTATGAACCACATGAATAATTGCTAGAACTAAAACAAAATTCGTGACTTGTTTAATGCCAATCTCATTCACTACAAACATTTCAAAGTTGTAAATTTGTGGCCAATAAACTGGTCTTAACTTACGGATCAACCCTGTAGAAATGACAAGATTGTCTATTGGGTAAAACCTCATGATCATACTATTAAAATTAACATTGATGGCTCCTCTCTCATAAAGGTTCGGTGGTGGCATTTTCAAAAAAATCTTCATGGTAAAGTCCTATGTGCTTTTCTACCCCCTTTAATTCTTGCTCTATCCCTTTTGAGCTTATGTGTACAAAGCTCTTGAGATTTGCCTTCAAAATGGTTGGCACAATATTTAGATTGAGGTGGATGCCCTTCTGCTGATTGATTTTTTGACTTCCACCAAAATGAGCAACAATGAATTGCACTACCTTCTCAAGCAAACTAGAGCTCTTCTTACCCAACTTAATTTTAACATCACTCATGTATGGCATGAAGGTAATGCATGTCTGATTCCTTGCCAATCTGGGAGAGATTGGATAAATAATCTTCTTTGATCAACTCACCCTACCCAAACATTTGCGTGGTTTGGTTAATTTGGACAATACCGACTCCTTATCTCTAAATTAATCTAGCCCATGAGATTGTTCTGTTCAATATCACATGCCCATTTTATATTGGTTGCTTTGGTTTCTGATGCATCAATGTGATATCCCTTGTTGCTTACTGTGATCTCGGTCATGTGTTGTTGGTTTAATTTCCTTAGCTCTAATTGGGAGCTCTTATACTATTTTTATTGTTAATGTACTTCCTTTGGAATTTGTTCTCTCATCCTATTACTCCTTAGCCCTTTATTGAGCTATGTGGCATCCTTGGTTTAACTCTCACCCTTATTTGGGGTCTTGCTATATGGTAAGATGTTGCTTGGTTGCTGAAGGGAGATCTATTACTTAATGCTCTATTTTCTCCTCTATTTATTGATAAACAAAGACATATGGAATTATATTCTGGGTCCCTTGCCTCAATGCCTATCTACTATACTTTTGTATAACTTTATGACTAACATGTCCTACAGACTGCTCTTGGGGTTGGTTTAATGTATTTGCTGAATGTCCATCAAACCTTGCTTTGCCTAATTTGAATGGGTGTTCTTATGGTCAACTTGATATAATTTTCTACTGATGTTGACCGATCATTGCATCTTATGTTCATCATGCTACTATTATCCATGATGTTCGAGGTGCTTTTGGAGTTGTTTTTGATTATTTTGTCTAACCTCATATCCCCAACTGCAAGTGTAACAATTTCTTGTTTATTTATTCTATCTCTCAGATTGGACTTCTCTTGGCTTATCTGTTGCCTAATGATGTGGGCTTTAGCAAGCGATCATCTTTATCTAGATGGTTATTTATGTTCACTCTTTTGAACTCATTTTGCTATTATTTTACATCTTTGATTTTTTAATGGTGTTCTATTTATGGTGTATTATTTGCATTATTGTTTCACTTGGCATCTAGTTTTGTGGGTCATTCATCCAACATTGTCTTTGTGGTTGTTATGCTTTGCCTTTCAATTTTCTGTCGCTTGTGAACATTGGGATGCTACCGAATTTCACCTACTTTTTTTTCAATCTGTTCAACAGTATTGGAACACTTCCTCCGCTATCTGGAATTACCTTATGCATTGTCTTTTGAATGGTTGGTCTTATGGCCAACTTGCTATTATTTTCTTTCTTTCTTGGTTGTTTCTTATGGATCATTGAGTCTATCCTCATCATGGGGATGTTTATCATGTTCTAGGTTTTTTGTTGTCTCGATTTTTTGGCCAACCTCATATACCCAACTGGAGAACCAAGTTCAATTTATTGTTCCCCTGCAGGTTTGGACTTTAATCGCTATCAATTTTCCTTTTGGATATGGTTTAGCTTTGATCTTTATCCGAAGGTTTGGATATTAACATGCTATTTACTCAATGGTTGGACTTTTGGCCGCCTTGTTGGCAATTATCACGCTGAACTGATTTAAAACCGCTCGGGTTTTGGTTTGTTTTGTTCAGCAAACCTCTTTGATGTTGTTGATTGTGGCTTTTGCTTTAAATCTTAGTGGTTTATTTTATGCAGAGCATCTAAATTTTGTGGACTACTTTACCTGCTACTATTTTTTCCATCTTGTTTCAGTTAAACTTGTATCTATTGCACTGTTTATTCTGAATGGGTGGTTTTATGGTCAGCTTGCTATTTTTTGTTGTCTTCGTTGTTTGTTGCCTTGGATATTTGCTATCTTGGTTTTTCAGGAATCCAAAGTTGGCTCTATCTTTGTTGGTTGTAGGACTTTAGGGTCCTATGTTCTAGTTATTTCATTATTGTTATTCTGATTGTCTTTGATGATTACTATATAGGCCGCTTCATCCTGATTTATGGTCTACCTATTTGGTTACTAACTATTGCAATGTCTATTCTGAATGAGAGGTTTTATGGCCTAGCTATCTTTTCTCTTGGCCGTTTGTTGTCTTGGTTCTCTCGCTATCTTATTTTATCTGAATCCAATGTTTTCTCATTTGAATCACCTTTTGATTGTGGGTTCCATTGTTGCATTAACTATTTTGCTATTGGAGTTGGATTAGATTGTCTCTTATTTGTAAAGGATCTACCTTATCTTCTGTGTTTCTTTTCCCATCTTGGTTTAGTTTGTGATCATTAGATTAAGCATCTATCCACTGGTATGCACTTTCTATTCTGATGGTACCATGGCCACCGCTACCTTTGCCTTGTCTTGTTTGTTTGTTGATCCGATTATCATTTTTCTCCTAGCTTTCTTATCTTGTAGTTCTCGACCGCTTTATTTGGTGTTGTTTTTTGGTGGGATGCCTATTCTTGTTGGGTTATTTTGCCTTCCTTTACATTGATTTTTTGCCATCTATGCATATTTATATGGGGTTGTTCACATCTGATTCATTATTATGATTGGTTCATTTTAGATTCCAATGTTGGCTCTATCATTGTTGGTTGTGACTTTAGGGTCCTATGTTCAACAAGCTATTCGACATTATCGCTCGATATCTTTGATGATTGTTGTCTGCCGATCCTGTGTTTATGGTCTACCTATTTGGTTACTAACTATTGCAATGTCTACACTGAATGAGAGCTTTTATGGCCGCCTAGCTATCCTCTTGTGGCTATTTGTTGTCTCATTACCGCTATCTTGTTTTATGGATTCCAATGTCGACTCTCATTTGAATCCCCTTTCTCTTGGTCTCCATTGTTGCATTAATTGTTTTGCTATTGGGGTGGGATTGCTGATTGCCCTTGTTGTTTGTATTTGGGTAGTGATCTACCTCATTTGCTGCTGTTTCTTTTTCCATCTTGGTTGAGTTGTGCTATGATTAAGCATCTATCCACTTGGTATGCACTATCTATTCTAAATGGGTGGTACTATGGGCACCTGTTGCCTTTTGCTGTCTTGCTGTCTTGGTTATTTGTTGATATGGATTACCCAATTTTCTATCCAAAGACGATCTGAAGTTGATTGTCTTTATTTGGTGCTATTTTTGTTGGGATGCGCCTATTTGTAGTTATGCTGCCTTCCTTTACAATTGCTTTTTTTCCAACTCTATGAATATTAATAAGGGGTTGTTCACATCAGATTCATTATTATGATTGGGTTCATTTTCTGACTATGCTCAAGGTTTCCTAGCTAGAAAGATTCATATATATCATATGTTTGGGATGGTGTTATTTATAGGCACATTGACTTTCTTAGAAGAATTTCAGCAGGCTGCCTCTTCTCCTTTTTTTCTTGTGGTGGGTTTTTATGCTGGCCTATTATACCTCTTGGCTATGATTTTTCATGAGGTTCTAGCAAGGATGGCTCATTCTCATATGGATAAGTATTCTCATGTCATGGTGACTATATTCATGATAATTTTCCTGCATGGGATCCCTTATCTTCTCGCTTTAATTTACTCTCTATTTTATCTATGGTTTTGTTTAGGTTTAGTAAAAGCCCATAAGACTTTCAACAACTGCTATCTTCTCACGTTTGTTGGCTATGATGGTCGTGATGATTTCCCTTTGGCTTGGTTATAGCTCTTGTGATGTAACCCTTCTCTAACCATGGATGCTCATATTTGCATCCGTCTAACGGTGTGTGAGCAGCCTTCTATCACATTTCTTTACTATCATTCAGATTATAGTTTTAGTTATCATTTTGTCTATATTACCTTAACCGCTTAACTTTCACATTGTGTTTCTCTCTTGCCCTCTTGTAGGTTTGCTCCAATATGTCTTGCATTCTCACATCCCAGAGCATTCCTAATCTTCCATTGGCTTATGTTAACCAATTTGTATCTTTTGATTGCTTTCTTGTTTTCTTTTGCTTTTGTGTACTAGATGGGGATTTACTCTAGTGAGTAGCTCTTGAGCTTAGTTTATCCCTTTAAGGACCTTGTAACCCTCTTTTGTGGCAATAAAATTCCCCTACATGGGGTTTCCTAAAAAAAAAAAAAAAAACCTAAACTCTAAACGCTAAACCCCAAACACTAAACCTTAAAAAACCCTAAACCTTAAACCCTAAGCCCTAAACCCTAAATCTTAAACCTAAACCCTAAGCCCTAAACCCTAAACCTAAACTCAAGTAAAAACCCTAAAGTTAAAACTTAAACCTAAAATAAATAAAATTAAGATAAAATAAATAAAAAATCAAACCAAAATATAATAAAATAAAACCTAAATTAAAATAAAACCTAACATAAACCTAAACTTAAAACTAAAATAAATAAAATTAAAAATAAAAAATAAACTAAAATAAAGTAAATAGAAACCTAAACTAAACAAAAAAATAAACACTAAACCAAAATAAAAATAAAATAAACTTAAAATAAAATAAAATATAAACTAAATAAAAACCTAAACCTAAAAAATAAACTTAAAAATAAATAAAAAATAAAACAAAAACCCTAAATAAAAAAAGTAAACCTAAAATAAAATAAAATTAACCTAAACCCAAAGTAAAATAAATTAAACTAAAATAAATAAACTTAAACCTAAACCTAAAATAAAAATAAACCTAAAAAAAAAAACCCTAAAAAAAAATTAAATAAACTAAAATAAACCTAAACAAAAAAACTACAAAATATAACCTAAAAATAAACCTAAAATAAAAATAAAATAAAAAAAAAAATTAAAGACCTAAACCTATACCTATAAATAAAAAATAAAAATAAAAAAACCTAAATATTAAACCCTAAACTCTAAACCCTAAACCTAAACCTAAAACCCTAAACCTTAAACCCATACCCTAAACCCAAAAACTTGAAAACCTAAATCTAAACTAAATATAAACCTAAAAAATAATATAAATAAAAAAACCTAAACTTAGATAATAAAATAATATAATAAAATAAAAAAACCTAAACTAAAATAAAACCTAAACCTACAAATAAAATAAAATAAAAAATAAAAATAAACTTAATAAAATAAAGAAAAACTTAAACTAAACTAAAATTAAAGTAAAACTAAGTATTAAAAACCTTAATAAAATTAAAACTAAACATAAAAAAATAAATAAACCTAAAATAAAGTAAACTAAAATTAAATAAAATAAACCTAAAAAATAAACCTAAAACCAAAAATAAATATAAAATAAAACCTAAACCCTAAACTAAAAAAAAATCTAAACCTAAAATAAAAATAAAATAAACAAAATAAAATAAAGATAAACTTTAACTAAAATAAAATAAACTAAAATAAATAAAACCTAAAATAAACTAAACCTAAACCTAAACCTAAACCTAAACTAAATAAAATGAAATAAACTAAAAATAAACCTAAATTTAACCTAAAAAATAAAACCTAAAATAAAACCTAACCTAAACCCAAAAGATAAAATAAAAGGTAAACCTAAAGCTAAAAAATAAAAAATAAAACTTAAACCTAAAAAAAAATAAATTAAAAAATAAAACTAAACTAAAAATAAACTAAACCCAAAACTAACCTAAACAAAAAATAAACTAAAATAAAAAACCTAAACTAAAATAAATAAACCTAAAATAAATACAAATAATAATAAACTAAAATAAATTAAAATAAAAAATAAACCTAAATTAAAAGAAAAAAATAAAATAAACTAAAATAAACAAAAAATAAACTAAGTAAACCTAAACCTACTAGTTTACTTAATTTTAAAAAAAAAATCCTAAACCCTAAACCTTAAACCATAAATCCTAAACCTTAAACCTAAAAACCTAAACCCTAAACCCTAATCCTAAACACTAAACCCTAAAAGCATAAACCCTAAAACCTTAAGCCTTAAACCCTAAACCATACACCCTAAACATAAAACCCTAAACTCTAAACCCTAACTCTAAACCCTAAACTCTAGACCCTAACCCTAAACCCTAAACCCTAAACCCTAAATGTCAAACCCTAAATCCAAACCTAAAGTAACTAAATAAATTTAAAAAAAACCTTAACCCTAAAACCTAATAAATCTAAACCTAAATTCTAAGAATGGCCAGATCCTTGATGGCAATAAATAAGGCTTAATATAGATCTAAACAAATAAAATAAAAATGGTGGGGATCTGAGGTAAACTGGTGGTTATGAAAATGGACATAAATCTAGGAGAGATCATATGATGGTGGATCACTACTAAGAGGTATTATGATGGGAACTATAGAAACTAAAGAACGGACGATCTGATCTGCTACTTATGGAACTATATCTTCATAGTAGAGAAAATTCTAATTATCTAGGGTTTTAGATTTGCTCTATACGTGCTCATTTTTGACCTATGTCGTCACATATATTTTAAAAAAAATGTTACTTAGTTGATGAAATTGAAAAGAAGAAATGTTGAATCTAAATTTGTTCTCTGTTAATAAGAAAACCAAAAACCTCTAAACCCTAAACTAAAACCTAAACCTTAGACCTAAAAGCTAAACCTCAACTAACCCTAAACCATAAACCCTAAAAAGCTAAAAAGCTAAAAAGCTAAACCTAAACTAAATAAAACCTAAAGTAAAATAAAAACCTAAACTAAAACCTAAACCTAAACCTAAAAAGAAAATAAAATAAAATAAAAACTAAACTAAAATAAAATAAATAAACACCTAAACTAAACTAAAAAATAAAAAACCTAAATAAAATAAAACCTCAACCTAAATAAAAATAAAAAAACTAAAATAAAAACTAAATAAAACTTAAACATAAAAAAAACCTAAAAATAAATAAAAAATAAAACCTAAACACTAAACTAAAAACTAACCTAAACCTAAAATAAACATAAACCTAACCTAAAATAAATAAAACCTAAGCTTAAACCTAAAATAATCTAAACCTAAACCTAAACCTAAACCAAAAATAAAATTAAATATACTTAAAATAAAGGGAAACCTAAACTAAAAAATATAACGTAAAAATAAATCTAAAACCTAAACATAATAAAATAAAATAAAAATCTAAACCTAAACATAAAATTAAAAACTAAAACCTAGACCTGAAAAATAAAATAAAATAAAAACTAAACTAAAAAATAAACCTAAACCTAAACCTAAACCTAAAAAATAAACTAAAATAAAAAACCTAAACTAAAATAAATAAACCTAAAATAAATAAACTAAACTAAATAAAAAAAATAAAAAACAAAAATAAATTTTAAAAATAAAATAAACTAAATAAACTAAACCTAAAAAAAAAAATATAAATATATAAAAATATATAAATATATAAAAAAACCCTAACCCTAAACACTAAACACTAAAACTAACCCAAAACCCTAAATGCTGAACTCTGAACTTTGAACTCTAAACCTACAACTCTAAACACCAAACCCTAAACCCTAAACCATAAATCCTAAACCCTAAATTCTAAACCCTAAATCCTAAACCCTAAACCCTAAAACATATAACCTTAAATCATAAACACTAAACCCCAAACCCTAAATACTAAACCCTAAACCCTAAAAACCAAAAAACCTTAACCTAAACTAAATAAAACTTGAAAATAAAATAAATAAAAAAACCTCAACCTAAATAAAATAAAAAAATAATAAAAATTAAAACCTAAACTAAAACTTAAACCTAAACCTGAACATAAAAAATTAAAAAAAATAAAAATCTAAACCTAAACATAAAATAAACCTAAAAATTAAAAAAATAAATATAATAAAAACTAAATGTAAAATAAAAATAAAATAAACTTAAAATAAAGACTAAATAGAAACAAAAACCTAAAAAATAAACCTAGAAATAAAACCTAAATATAAATTAAAAAAAACCTAAACTTAAAATAAACAAAATAAAATAAACCTAAGCCTAAACTAAAGTAAACTAAACAAAAATATATAAAACCCGAACTTAAAATAAACTAAACCTAAACACTAAACTAAATAAAATAAAATAAACTAAAAATAAACATAAACCTAAACTAAAACATAAAACCTTAAAATAAACATAAAATAAAAACCTAAAACCTAAACCTAAAAAAAACATAATAACATAAATCAAAGCCTAAAAATAAAAAATAAAATATACACCTAAAAATAAAATAAAAAGAAAACTAAACTAAAAAATAAACATAAACCAAAACTTAAAAAATAAACTAAAATAAAAAAACATAAATTAAAATAAATAACCCTAAAATAAACAAACCTAAATAAAAATAAAAAAAATAAAGTAAACTAAAATAAATAAAAAATTAAATTAAATAAACAAAAAGAAACATAAACCTACCCTAAACCATAAAACTAACCCTACAACCCTAACCCTAAACTCTAAACCTAGAACTCTAAACCCTAAACCCTAAATCTATAACCCTATACCCTAAACCCTGAACCCTAAACCTTAAAACCCTAAACCCTAAACCCTAAACCATAAACCCTAAACACTAAACCATAACCCTAAACCCTAAAACTTGTAACCATAAACCCTAAATCCTAAACCCCAAACCATAAACCCTACACTCTAAACCCTAAACCCTAAACCCTAAAAACCTAAAAACATAAAAACCTAAACCTAAACTAAATAAAACATAAAAAATAAATAAATAAACCTAATCCTAAATAAAAACCTAACCCTAAACTAAACATAAATCTAAACCTAAACCTAAACCTAAACCTAAACCTAAACCTAAATCTAAAAATAAAATAAATTCAAAATTAAAAGCTAAACTAAAATAAAATAAATAAAAACCTAAACTAAACTAAAAAATAAACCTAAACCTAATCCTAAATGTAAAAACCTAAATAAAATAAAACCTCAATGTAAAATAAAAATAAAATAAAATAAAAACTAAATAAAACCCTAAACCTAAAAAATAAACCTAAAAAATAAGAAAAAATAACCTAAACCCTAAACTAAAAAAGAAAATCTAAACCTGAAATTAAAAAAAAAACTAAAATAAATAAAACCAAAACCTAAACCTAAAATACACTAAACCTAAAGGCTAAACTAAATAAAATAAAAAAAAATAAACCTAAACCTAAACTAAAAAGTAAAACATAAAAATAAACCTAAAACCTTAGCCTAAAAAAATTGAATAAAAACCATACCCTAAAGCTAAAAATAAAAAATAAAACCTAAGCCTAAAAAATAAAATAAAAATAAAACTAAACTAAAAAATAAAAATAAACTTAAACCTAAACAGAAAAATAAACTAAAATAAAAAACATAAACTAAAATAAATAAACCTAAATAAATAATCTAAACTACATGAAATTAGAAAATAAACTTAAATAAAAATTTAAAATAAAATAAACTAAAATAAATAAAAAATAAACTAAATAAACCTAAACTTACTAGTTTACTTAATTTTTTTAAAAAAACCTTAATCCTAAAATAAATTCTAAACCCAAAACCCTAAACTTAAATCCTAAATCCTAAACCCTAAATAAAATAAACCTAAAATAAAATAAATGAAAAACTAAATCAAAACCTAATCCTTAAAAATAAGCCAAAAAATAAAACCTAAAAATAAATAATAAATAAAACAAAAACCCTAAACAAAAAAAACCTAAACCTAAAATAAAAATAAAATAAACCTAAAGTAAAATAAATAAAACCAAAACCTAAAATAAACAAAACCTAAACCTTAAACTAAATAAAATAAACTAAACTAAAAATAAACCTAAACCTAAACAAAAAAAATAAACATAAAAAAACCTAAAATAAAACCAAAACCTAAACCTAAAAAAAATAAAATAAAACCTAAACCTAAACATAAAAATAAAAAAATAAAATGTAAACCTAAAAAAATAAAATAATAAAATAAAACTAAACTAAAAATATACTAAAATAAAAAAATCTAAACTAAAATAAATAAACATAAAATAAATAAAAATAAAATATAAACCTAAAAAATATAAACTAAATAAACTAAAATAAAACCTAAACCCAAACCTAAAAAAAAAAATAAAACCTTAAACCTAAACCTAACACTAAATCATAAAAAATAAATAAAATATAAACTAAATAAAAACCGAAACCAAAAAGCTAAATGTAAAAATAAAACTTAAAAGTAAATAAAAAATAACTGAACTAAAAAAAATCATAAACATAAAATAAAAATAAAATAAACAAAATAAAATAAACCTAAAACTAAACAAAAATAAACTAAAATTAAATAAGTAGAACCTTAACCTAAACCTAAACCTAAACTTGAATGAAATAAAATAAAATAAACTAAAAATAAACCTAAACTTAAACTGAAAATAAAACCTAAAAATAAAACTAAAACCTAAAAAAATAAAATGAAAACCTAAACTTAAACCTAAAAATAAAAAAATGAAACTTAAACCTAAAAAATAAAATAAAACATAAAACTCATCTAAAAAATAAACCTAAACCTAAACCTAAACCTAAAAAATAAACTAAAATAAAAATACGTAAACTAAAATAAATAAATTAAATAAAAGAAAAATAAAAAATAAATTTACACAAAAATAAAAAATTAAATAAAATAAAATAAATATAAAATAAACTAAATAAACCTAAACCAATTTGTTTACTTAATTTAAAAAAAAAAACCAAAAAAAAACCCTAAACCCTAAATCCTAAACATTAATCCCTAAACCCTAAAACTAACCCTAAACCCTAAAGGCAAAAATCCTAAAACCCTAAACCCTAATCTGTAACCCTAAACTCTAAACCTTGAACCCCAAAACCTAAACCTAAACCTAAAGTAACTAAATAAATTAAAAAGAATAAACCTAAACCCTAAAACTTAATAAACTGAAACATAAACCTAAACCTGAAGAACTATGATAAACATCACAACCTGCTTAGTCTACATTTGAAAGGTGGAGGTAATTACATCACACTAAATCTAGAGGTGTTGGTGGATATGTGTGGTGCTCCAAATGGTTATGGAGGCAAGAATGAAGGTAACTAGTGGTAAAGGGAGAGATTGGGATATGATGGTGAATCCTACTCAAGATAGGTTAATAGAAACTAAAGAATAATCTAAAATGTCTTTAAAGTAGAGATGGTTCTAGTTATCGGGGTTTTATTTGCTCTATGCTCATTTTGATCTATGTCATCGCTATCTTAGAAAACTAAAACTAAATGAAATTGAAAAGAAGAAATATGAATTTATTTTCTATTAAAAAAAACCAAAACTCTAAACCCTAAACTAAAACAACCTAAAAAACCAAAACCCTCAACCCTAAATCATAAACCCTAAACCCTAAAATCCTAAACCCAATATCCTAAAACATAAACTCTAAACCCTAAACCCTAAACCCCAAACCCTAAACCCTCAACTAAGCCTAAATCCTAAACCATAAAAAGTTAAAAAGCTAAACCTGAAGTAAATAAAACATAATAATAAAATAAATAAATAACTAATTGAGAATAAAATAAAAAAATAAAATAAAATAAAAACCTAAACTAAAATAATAACTTAAACCTAGACCAAAACCTAAAAAATAAAAAATAAAATAAAAACTAAACTAAAATCAAAACCTAAACTAAACAAAAATATAAAAAACATAAATAAAATAAAAACTAAACCAAAAATAAAAATAAAATAAACCTAAAATAAACTAAAATAAAAACTAAATAAAAACATAAACCTAAAGAATAAACCTAAAAATAAAACCTAAAAATAAATAAACAATAAAACCTAAACCCTAAACTAGAAAAAAAAAACATAAACCTAAAATAAAAATAAAATAAACCTAAACCTAAACAAAAATAAAAAAACCTAAACCTAAACATAAAGTAAACTAAACCTAAACCTAAACCTAAACCCTAAGTAAAAAAAGATAAACTAAAAATAAACCAAAACATAAACTAAAAAATAAAACCTAAAAAAAAACCTAAAATAAAAACTTAAATCCTAAAACAAAAAAAATAAAATAAAAACCTAAACCTAAACCTAAAAAATAAAATAAAAATAAAACTAAACTATAAAAATAAACCTAAATCTAGAAAATAAACTAAAATAAAATACATAAACTAGAATAAATAAACAAAACAACAACAACAAGCCATTATCCCACTAAGTGAGGTCGGCTACATGATTCCTTCATCTCCTTTGTGTGCTATTATGTGTCAAATTCTCATTCAATTCATGATTACTAAGTTCATTTTTTATACATCTTAATCATGTCTTTTTAGGACTACCTCTACCTTCCTTAATATAAGGCAATTCTAAAGCATCTATTCTTCTAATTGGTTTGGACTATAACTTTATGGGCCAAACCATCTAATAAACACTCTCAAAACTAAAGCTACTAACTTTTCTAACATAAATATTTCACTTTTATCTTTATGAGTAAACCACTCATCCACCTAAGCATCCTCATCTCTCCAACACTTAACTCCATCTCATGTTTTATTAAACATTCTACACCATAAATCAAGGTTTTACCACCATCTTATAAAATTTCCCTTAAGTTTAAAGTAACTATTCTATCAAAATAAACTAGATGCATTCCTAACATTCACATTGCTAATGACTTGTTCACCTAATGTTACAATACTACCACAATAACTTCTAGAACTAAAATTACACTCCATAAATAAATTAAACTAAATAAAAATAAAATATAAATGTAAATAAAAAATAAACTAAACTAAATAAAAAATAAACTAAATAAACCTAAATCTACTAGTTTACTTAATTTAAAAAAAAAATTAAAAATGTAAAAATTTAAAAAATTAGAAAAAACCCTACCACTAAACCTTAAACCTTAAAACTAACCATAAGCCCTAAACCGTGGATCCTAACCCTACAACCCTAAACCCTAAACCTTAAAACTCTAAACCCTAAACCTTAAAACCCTAAACCCTAAACCCTAAACCTTAAACCCTAAACCCGAAACCCTAAATCCATAATCCTAAATCCTAAAACCTACAACCCTAAACCCTAAACCCTAAACCCTAAAACCTAAATCCCAAACCCTAAAAAATAAACCATAAACCCTAAAAACTTAAAAAGTGAAACCTAAACTAAATAAAACCTAAAAGTAAAATAAATAAATAAAACCTAAACCCAAATGAAATAAAAATAAATAAAATAATAACCTAAACTAAAACCTTAACCTAAACCCAAATGTAAAAAAAACTAAAATAAATAAAATAAATTAATAATAAATTAAACTAAACTAAAAAATAAAATAAACCTAAAAATAAAACAACTAAATAAATAAAAAACTAAGTGTAAAATAAAAATAAAATAAAATAAAAACTAAATAAACACGTAAACCTAAAAAATAAAACCTAACCCTAAACAAAAAAAACCTAAACCTAAAATTAATAAAATAAAATAAACCTAAACCTAAACTAAAATAAATAAAACCTAAACTTAAACTTAAAATAAACTAAACCGAAACCCTAAACTAAATAAAATATAATAAACAAAAATAAACCTAAACCTAAACTAAAAAAGTAAAACCTAAAATAAACCTAAAATAAAAAAACCTCAAACCTAAACCTAAAAACATAATAAAAAATCTAAACCTAAACCTAAAAAAATAAAATAAAAATAAACTAAACTAAAAAATAAACATAAACCTAAACCTAAACCTAAAAAAAATGAAAATAAAAAACTAATATAAAATGAATAAACCTAAAATAAATAAACTAAACTAAATAAAAAATAAGAAAATAAACATAAATAAAAAAAACTAAAATAAATAAAAAATAAACTAAATAAACATAAACCTACTACTTTACTTAATGTAAAAAAAACCCTAAACCCTAAACATTAAATCCTAAACCCTAAACCATAAAACTAACCCTAAAAACTCAAAACCCTAAACCTAAACCCTAAGCCTAAACCCTAAAAAATCTAAACCCAAAAAAACCTAAAACCTAAAGTAAATAAACCTAAAAATAAAATATAAATAAAAACTTAATAAATAAAATAAAATAAATAAATAATAAACTAAACCTAAACCTAAACCTAAAAAATAAAATAAATAAAAAATAAAAAATAAATTAAAAATAAAACAAATAAAACCAAACTAAACTAAAAATAAAATAAAGCTAAAATAAAAAACCTAAATAATACAAAAAACTAAATGTAAAAAATTAAATAAACCTAAAATTAAATAAAATAAAATAAAATAAAACCTAAACCTAAAAAAATAAACCTAAAAAATAAAAAATAAAACCCAAACCTAAACTAAAATAAAAAACTTAACCTAAAATAAAATTAAAATAAACAAAATAAAATAACTAAACCAAAACTAAAATAAACTAAACTAAAATAAATAAAACCTAATAAATAAACTAAACCTAAACCCTAAACTAAATAAAATAAAATAAACTAAAAATAAACCTAAATGTAAACTAAAAAAATAAAAACTAAAAATAAACCTAAAATAAAAACCTAAAACCTAAACCCTAAACCCTAAACCCTAAGCCATAAAAAGCTAAACAACCTAAACCAAAACTAAATGAAACCTAGAAATAAAATATATAAAAAAACCTAATCCAAAATAAATTAAACAAATATAATAAAATAAAAACATAAACTGAAACCAAAACCTAAAAAGAAAATAAAATAAAAAATATTAACTAAAATAAAATAAAACCTAAAAACCTAAACCTAAAGTAAATAAAACCTAAAAATAAAATAAATAAAAAACCTAAACCTAAATAAAGTCAAATAAAATAAAATAAAATAAATAAAAAAAAACCTAAACCTAAACCTAAAAAAATAAATAAAAAATAAAATAAACTAAACAAAAAAATAAATAAAACCTAAACTAAACTAAAAAAAATAAAATAAAGCTAAGAATAAAACCTAAATAATATAAAACTAAATGTAAAATAAAATTAAATAAACCTAAATTAAATAAAATAAAAAACTAAATAAAACCTAAACCTCAAAAAAATAAACCTAAAAATAAAAAAAATAAAATCCAAACCCTAAACTAAAATAAACTTAACTAAAATAAAATTAAAATAAACAAAATAAAATAGACCTAAACCAAAACTAAAATAAACTAAACTAAAATAAATAAAACCTAAACCTAAACCTAAAATAAACTAAACCTAAACCCTAAACTAAATATAATAAAATAAACTAAAAATAAACCAAAATATAAAATAAAAAAATTAAAACTAAAAATAAACCTAAAATAAAAACCTAAAACCTAAAGAAGCCTAAACCCTAAAAGCTAAAAAACCAAAACTAAATAAACCAAAATAAAATAAATAAAAAACAATCCAAAATAAATTAAACAAATATAATAAAATAAAACATAATAAACCTAAACCACAAATAAAAAACCTAAAAGAAAATAAAATAAAAATATTAAGTAAAATAAAATAAAAAACCTAAAACCTAAACCTAAAGTAAATAAACCTAAAATAAATAAATAAATAAAAACCTAAACCTAAATAAAGTCAAATAAAATAAAATAAAATAAATACCTAAACTAAAACCTAAACGTAAACCTAAAAAAATAAATAAAAATAAAAATAAACTAAACTAAAACAAATAAAAACCTAAACTAAACTAAAAAATAAAATAAAGCTAAGAATAAAAAACCTACATAATATAAAAACTAAACGTAAAATAAAAATTAAATAAACCTAAAATTAAATAAAATAAAAACTAAATAAAAACCTAAACCTCAAAAATAAACCTAAAAAAATAAAAAATAAAATCCAAACCCTAAACTAAAAATAAAAACTTAACCTAAAATAAAATTAAAATAAACAAAATAAAATAGACCTAAACCAAAACTAAAATAAACTAAACTAAAAAGATAAACCTAAGACCTAAAATAAACTAAACCTAAACCCTAAACTAAATATAATAAAATAAACTAAAAATAAACCAAAATATAAAATAAAAAAATTAAAACTAAAATTAAACCTAAAATAAAAACCTAAAACCTAAAGCCTAAAGCCTAAACCCTAAAAAGCTAAACAACCTAAACCAAAAAACTAAATGAAACCTAAAATAAAATAAATAAAAAAACCTAATAAAAATAAATTAAAAAAATATAATAAAATAAAACATAAACCTAAACCTAAACCACAAACTAAAACCTAAGAAGAAAATAAAAAAATATTAACTAAATAAAAAATAAATAATAAACTAAACTAAAATAACATAAAAAAACTAAAAAAAACAACTAAACCTAAAAGAAAAGGAAAATAAACCTAAAATAAAATAAAATAAACACTAAATAAAAACCTAAACTTAAAAAATAACCTAAAAATTAATAAAAAAATAAAATGTAGACCCTTATTAAAAAAATAAAAACCTAAACCTAAAATAAAATAAAATAAACTTGAACCTAAACTAAAATAAACTAAACTAAAATATATAAAACATAAACCTAAACCTAAAATAAACTAAACCTATACATAAACCAAAATAAAATAAAATAACATAAACTAAAAATGAACCTTAACCTAAAGTAAAAAATTATTAGCTAAAAATAAACCTCAAATAAAATCCTAAAGCCTAAACTTTAAAAAATAAAATAAAAACCTAAACCTAAACCAAAAAATAAAGAATAAAACCTAACCTAAAATATAAAATTAAATTAAAAGTAAACTAAAAAAATAAACCTAATCCTAAACCTGAACCTAAACATAAACCTATAAAATAAACTAAGATAAAGAAACCTAAAAATAAATAAACTAAACTAAATAAAAATAAAAATAAACCTAAATAAAAGTATAAAATAAAATAAACTAATTAAACCAAAACCTACCAATTTACTTGATTTAAAAAAAAAAATTCATAATATAAAAAAATTAAAAATAAAAAATTAAACTAAACCTAAACTAAAACCCTAAAACCTAAACCCTAAAGCAAAACCCTAAACCCTAAACCAAACCCTAAACCCTAAACCCTAAACCTAAAAAAACCTAAAGCTAAACAAAATAAAACCCAAAATAAAATAAAAATAAATATAAACTAATGAAATAAAAAATAAAATAAAATAAAATAAAACCTAAAAAAAACTTAAACCTAAACCTAAAAGAAAAAAAATAAAATTTTAAAACTAATTAAAAATAAAATAAATAAAACCTAAACTAAACTAAAAAATAAAACCTAACTAAAATAAAACTAAACCTAAAATAAAGTTAAAATAAACCTAAAATAATAAAAAAACTAAAGCAAACCTAAAATAAACTTTAAAATAAATAAAAAAAAAACCAAAATGCTAAACTAAAAAAAACCTAAACCTAAAATAAAATAAAATAAACCTAAACCTAAACTAAAATAAACTAAACTAAAATAAATAAAATAAAACCAAATAAACTAAACTTAAACCTATAAAACCTAAACTAAATAAAATAAAATAAACTAAAAAAATGAACCTAAACCTAGACTAAAAAATAATACCTAAAACTAAATCTCAAATAAAAACCTAAAAAAATAAAATTAAAACCTAAACCTAAACCTAAAAATAAAAAATAAAACTGAAACTTAAAAAATAAAATAAGAATAAAACTAAACCTAAATCTAAACCTAAAAATTAAATTAAAATAAATAAACCTAAATAAAAAACTAAAGTAAATAAAAATAAAAATAAACCTAAAGAAAGCAAAAAAATTAACTAAATAAACCTAAACCTACCATTTTATTTAATTTAAAGAAAATTTTTTTAAAAAAACTCTAACCCTAAACCCTAGAACTAACCCTAAAACCTAAACCCTGAATGCTAAACCTACAACCCTAAACCCTAAACCAAACCTTAAAACCCTAAACCCTAAATCCCAAAAACCACAAACCATAAAGGCTAAACACAAAAGTCTAAACCCTAAATGCTAAACCCTAAACCCTAAAGCCAAAACCCTAAAAACTTTAAAATCTAAATCGAAACTAAATAAAACCTAAAAAAATAAATAAATAACCTAAACCTAAATAAAATAAAAAATAAAATAAAATTAAAACCTAGATTAAAACCTAAACCTAATCCTAAAAAGAAAATAAAGTAAAAAAAACTAAAATAAAAGAATGTAAAACCTAAACTATACTAAAAATAAAATAAACCTAAGAATAAAAAGACTTAATAAAATAAAACCTAAAGGTAAAATAAAAATAAAATAAACCTAAAATAAAAAAAAATAAAAACTAAATAAAAAAACCTAAACCTAAAAAATAAACCAAAAAATTAAACTTAAAAATAAACAAAAAAGAAAACCTAAACCCTAAACTAAAAAAAAACTAAACCTAAAATAAAAAAAATAAACAAAATAAAAACCTAAAACCTAAAGTTAAGAAATAAAATAAAAATCTAAACCTAAACCTAAAAATAAAGAATAAAAACTAAACCAAATAAATAAAATAAAAATAAAACTCAACTAAAAAAATAAACCTAAACCTAAAAAATAAACTAAAATTAAAAACCTAAACTAAAATAAATAAACCTAAAATAATAAAGTGAACTAAATAAAATAAAAAATAAAACTAAATAAAATAAAGTAATAAAAATAAACTAAAATAAATAAAAAAACTAAATAAACTAAACCTACCTGTTAACTTATTTTAAAAAAAAAAAAAAACCTAAACACTAAACCATACACCTACAATATTAAACCTACAACCCTCAACCCTACGACTTAAACCCTTTACGCTAAACACTAAACCCTAAACCCTAACGCTAAACCCCAAACCTTAAAAGCATAAACCCTAACTCCCTAAAACCTTAAACCATAAACCATAAACCCTAAACCCTATACCTAAAATCCCAAACCCTAAACCTAAACCTAAAGTAATTAAATAAATTAAAAAATAAACCTAAACCCTAAAACCTAATAAACCTAAACCTAAACCTAAACATTAAGAATAAACCTTGATGGCGGAACATCAAGTAACCAAGCTACCCAGATATAGGCTAAGGTGGTGGTGAGGGATCTAGAGGTGATGGTAGCAATCTAACTTGGGAGGAGCTAGGTTCTTGTGGTAGATCAAGCATATGATGGTGGATCCAACTGAGAGGTGGGTCATTGATGGGAACGGAGAAATTGAAGCACTATTGATATTTCGCTTATAACCTCTTTGGTTTTGCCCGTCTCATTTTTTATTTATAACTAAAACTAAATTACTTGGTTGAAAATTGAAAGAAGAAATGTTGAATCTGAATTAGTTCTATGTTAAAATTAAAAAAAAAACCAAAAACCCTAATCCCTAAACTAAAATCACAACCCTGGTCTTAAAACCTAAACTCTCAACCCTAAACCCTAAACCTTAAAAACCCTAACCCTAAACATTGAACCCTATGCCCTAAAATCGAATCCCTAAACCTTAAACCCTAAACCCTAAACCCTAAACTCCAAATCCTAAACCCTAAATCCTCAACTAAGCCTAAACCCTAAATCCTAAAAAGCTAAAAACCTAAAACTAAACTAAATAGAACATAAAAAATAAAATAAATAAAAAATCCTAAACCAAAATAGAATAATAAAATAAAATTAAATAAAAACATAAACTAAAACCTAAATCTAAACCAAATCCTAAAAAGAAAATCAAATAAAAAAATAAATTAAATAAAATAAATAAAAACCTAAACTAAACTAAAAATAAATAACCTAAATAAAATAAAAGCTAAATGTGAAATAAAAATAAAATAAACCTAAAGTAAAAAAAATTAAAACTAAATAAATTCCTAAACCAAAAAAAAAACCAAAAAATTAAAATCTAAAATAAAAAATAAATAAAACCTAAACCCTAAACTATAAAAAAAAAAAAAAAATCAAAACCTAAAATAAAATGAAATTAACAAAATTAAATTAAACCTAAACCTAAACTAAAATAAACTAAAGTAAAACAAACAAAACATAAATCTAAACCTAAAATAAACTAAACCTAAACCTAAACCTAAACCTAAACTAAATAAAATAAAATAAACTAAAAATAAATGTAAACTTAAATTAAAAAATAAAACCTAAAAATAAACTTTAAGAAAAACCTAAAACCTAAACCAAAAAATAAAAGATAAAAACCTAAACATAAACCTAAAAATTAAAATTAAAATAAAATTAAACAAAAACCTAAACCTTAACCTAAAAAATAAACTAAAATAAAAAACCTAAACTACAATAAATAAACAAAACTAAATAAAAATAAAAAATCAAATAAACTAAACCAAATAAATTAAATAAACCTAAACCTACTAGTTTACTTAATTTTTACAAATAAACTAAGCCCTAAACCCTAAACCCTAAGCACCTAATCCTAAGCCATAAATCCTAAAACTAACCCTAAACCCTAAACCTACAGCTCTAAACCTATAACTCTAAACCCTAAAGCCTAAACCCTTAGAAAATAAATAAAAAATAAAAAAATGCTAACCCTAAACCATAAACCCTAAAACTAACCCTAAACCCTAAACCCTAAACCCTAAACCTACAACCATAAACCTAAAGCCTTAAACCCTAAAACTCTAAACCCTAAACCCTAAACCCTAAACCATAAACCCTAAACCCTAAAACCCTAAACCCTAAAGCCTAAACCCTAAACCATAAGCCAAAAGTCCTAAACCTTAAAAGCCTAAAATCCTAAACCTAAACTAAATAAAACCTAAAAATAAAATAAATACCTAAACTTAAATAAAATAAATTAAAAACTTAAATTATAACCTAAACCTAATCCTAAAAATAAAATAAAATAAAAAAGAAAAACTAAAAAAATAAAAACATAAAGTAAACTAAAAAATGAAATAAACCTAAAATAAAACCTAAATAAATTAAACCTAAAACCTAAAAAAATAAGAATAAACTAAACTTAAATAAAATAAAATAAAAAACCTAAACCAAAAAATAAAAAAATAAAATAAATAAAAAATAAAACCTAAACCGTAAACTTAAAAAGAAACTAAACTTAAAATGAACAAAATAAAATAAACCTAAACCTAAATTAAAATAAATTAAACTAAAATAAACAAAACCTAAACCTAAACTTAAAATAAACTAAACGTGAACCTTAAACTAAATAAAATAAAATAAAATAAAATAAAATAAAATAAAATAAAATAAACCTAAATTAAAAAATAAAACCTAAAAATAAACCTAAAATAAAAATTAAAAACCTAAACTAAGAAAATAAAATAAAAACCTAAACCTAAAAAAAAACTAAACTAAAAAATAAACATAAATTTAAACCTAAACCTAAAAAATAAACTAAAACAAAAAACCTAAACTAAAATAAATAAATTTAAACAAAAAACTAAAACTAAAAACCTAAACCCTAAACCCTAAACCCTAAACACTAAATAGTAAGCCTTAAAACCTAAACCCTAAGCCCTAAACCTTAAACCCTAAACCCTAAACCCTAAGCCCTAAACCCTAAACCCTAAACCCTAATCCCTAAACCCCAAACCCTAAGCCCTAAATCCTCAACTAACCATAAACCTTAAATCCTAACAACCTAAAAACCTAAACCTGAACTAAATAGAACCTCAACAATAAATAAATATAAAAACCTAAACAAAATAAAATCTAAAAAATAAAATAAAATAAAAAGATAATCTAAAACTTAAAACTAAACTAAAACTTAAACTAAAATAAACTTAAACCATAAACCATACACCCTAAACCTAAACCTAACTAGATAAACTAAACAAATAAAAACATAAAACTTAAACCTAAAAAAATAAAATAAAGACCTAAACCTAAGAAATAAAATAAAAATAAAACCAATCTAAAAAATAAATTTAAACCTAAACCTAAACCTAAACCTTAAAAATAAACTAAAATGAAAAAAATAAACTACAATAAATAAACCTAAAATAAATAAACTAAACTAGATAAAAATAAAAATGAACCTAAATAAAAAAAATAAAAAAACTAAATAAACAAAATAGACCTAAATAAATAAAATAAACCTAAACCCTAAACCTAAACTAAAATAATAAACCCTAAAAAAAGCCTAAAAATAAACCCTAAACCCTAAATCATAAATCAAAACCTTAAACCCTAATCCCTATACATTAAACCCTAAATCCTAAACCCTAAAACATAAACTAACCCTAAATCATTAGCTATCCTTAAACCCCAAACCCTAAACCCTAAAAACCCAATACCCTAAAGCCTAAACATTAAACCCTAAACCCTAAACCCTAAAACCTAAACACTAAACCCTAAACACTAAAGCCTGAACCCTAAACCCTAAACCTAATAAATAAAATCGAGGTGGATATGGAGGTGGTGGTTATGAAAGAGCGATGGAGGTTAATTATGGTGGTGGAGGGATATGGATATGATGGCAGATCATAAAGGTGGTTATGGAACTAGAATAAGAAAATAATAAACTAAACTAAATATTTATAGTAGAGATGATTATAGTTATCTAGGGTTTTTGATTTGCTCTATTCGTGCCCATTTTGTATTTATGTCATCACTTGTATCTTAGAAAACTTGGTCTGCTACTTGGTAGATGAAATCAAAAAGATAAAATGTTGAATCTGAATTTGTTCGCTATTAAAAAAAAACTTTAAACCTTAAATCCTAAACCCCAAATTGAAACCTAAACCCTAAACCTTAAGCCCTAAAAATTGCAAAAACCTTAAAACCCTAAACCTGAAACCCTCCCTAAACCTTAAACCACAAACCCTAAACTAAACTAAACCCTAAATCCTAAACCCTAAACTAACCTAAACCTTAAACCCTAAATTCTAAACCCTAAACCCTAAACCCTAAACCCTAAACCTAAAAAACCTTAAATAAAACCTAAACCTAAATTTAAACCCTAAAAATCCTAAATAAAAATTAAACCTAAACTTAAACCTAAACCCTAAACCTATAACCCTAAATAAAATAAACTAAAACCTAAATATAAAACCCTAAACTAAACCTAAATAAATCTAAATAATATAAACTTAAACTCTAAATCTAATAAACTAAAACCTAAACATAAAATTAAATAAAATAAACTATAAACCTAACTATAAACTAATAAACCTAAAATAAACCTAAACAATATAAACCCTAAACACTAAAATAAAAAACCAACCCTAAACTAAACTAAACTAAACCTAAACTATGATCCTAAATAAACCTAAACTAATAAAAAAATAAATAAACCTAAACCTAAATAAATAAACCCTAAACTCCTAAATAACTAAACTAAATAAAATAAATTAAAATAAATAAGCTAAACCTAAACCATAAATAATAAACCTTAAACACTAAATACAAAAATAAACCTAAACTAAAATAAACCTAAACCTAAATCCTAAACCCTAAACCTTAAATCTAAACCCTAAACATTAGAACCTTAAAACCTAAAACCTTAAACCCTAAAACCCTAAACCCAAAACTCAAAACCCTAAACCCTAAACCCTAATCCCTAATCCCAAAACCCTAAACCTTAAACTTAAACCTAAAGTAATAAAAAATAAAGCTAAATCCTAAATGTTAATAAACCTAAACCTAAACCTAAACCTAAGAATAACCTAAAAACATAAAATGCTAGAAATCTAAGGTGAAGGTGGTGGTTATCAAAGTGGTGGGGTATCTGAGGTTCTATAAAGGTCAAAAAGAAGAGCAATGAAGGTTACATATGGTGGCAAAAGGAAAAGGATATGAAATCTACTAATGGTAGTTCTAAAAACTAGAACTAGAACTGACGATATTTACTACTTAAACTAACCTTTATAATGATTCTAGTTATAGTTTTCATTTGCTCATGCATGCTCATTTTTATCTATGTAGTGTCTTAAAACTTTGTGTGCTACTTGCTTGATGAAATCAAAAAGAAGAAATGTTTAATCTGAATATATTCTAAGTTAAAAAAAAAATAAACCCTAAACCCTAAACCCTAAATCATAAACTAAAACATAAACCCTATACTTAAAACTTAAACCCAAAACTCTAAACCCTAAACCCTAAACACTAAAAACCCTAAACCCTAAACCCTATACTAAAAAAACAAAAAAAATCCTAAACCCTAAAACCCTAAACCTTAAACCCTAAACCCTAAATTTTAAAGCCTACATCCCTAAACCCTAAACCATAAACCCTAAACCCCAAACCCTAAAACCTAAACCCTAAACTAACTCTAAACACTAAACCCTAAACCCTAAAAACTTAAAAACCTAAACCTAAACAAAATAAAATCTCAAAATAAAATAAACCCTAAACACTAAACCTAAATAAAATAAATAAATAAATAAAATAAAACCTAACTAAAACTTAAATCAAACCTAAAAATAAAAAATAAAATAAACTAATAAAAAATAAACTAAAATAAATAAATTAAACTTAAACTAAACTAAAAAAATAAAATAAACCTAAGAATAAAAATTTAAATAAAATAAAACTAAATGTAAATGAAAATAAAATAAACATAAAATAAAAATAAAATAAAACTAAATAAAACCTAAAAAAAAACAAATTTAATCTAAAACTTAAAATAAATAAAACATAAAACCTAAAACCCTAAATTAAAAAAAAAACTTAAACCTAAAATAAAAATAAAATAAACCTAAACCTAAACTAAAATAAATAAAACCTAAACCAAAAATAAACCAAACCTAAACCTAAACCTAAACTAAATAAAATAAATTAAACTAAAAATATACTAAACCTAAACCTAAACCTAAATTAAAAAATAAACCTAAAAAATAAACTAAATTAAAAAAAACCTAAACCTAAAAAAATAAAAATAAAAATAAACCCTAAACCCTAAAAAATAAAAAATAAACCTAAAAAATTAAAATAAAAAATAAAAAATAAAACTAAATAAAATAAATAAACCTAATATAAATAAACTAAATAAATAAAAAAATAAAAAATAAACCTAAATAAATAAAATAAAATAAAAATAAATAAAATAAAAATAAACTAAATAAACCTAAAACCTAAAATACTAATTTAAAAAAAATAAATTAAAAAAAAAAAACCTAAACCCTAAACCCTAAATAAAAAAAATAAACCTAAAATAAACCCTAAACCTAAACCTAAAACTAAAATAAATAAACTAAACTCTAAACTAAACTAAACTAACCTAAACCTAAAACTAAAATAAATACTAAATAAACCTAAACCTAAAATAAACCTAAACTAAACCTAAATAAAACTAAACCTAAACTAAAACTAAAAAACCTAAACTAAAATAAACTAAATAAAACCCTAAATAAAATAAATAAACCCTAACCTAAACTAAATAACTAAACCTAAACCCTAAATAAACCCTAAAATCTAAACTAAACCCTAAATAATAAAATAAAACCCTAAACCCTAAAAAAACCTAAAACCCTAAATCTAAATCCTAAAACCTAATAATAACCCTAAACCCTAAACCCTAAATTCTAAACCTAAACCCTAAATAAAAAACCCTAAAAAAACTAAAACCTAAACCCTAAAACCTAAACTAAAGTAACTAAATAAATAAAATATAAACTAAACTAAAAGATAATAAACTAAACCTAAAGCTAAACCTAAAATAAAACCAAAATAACATCACTAAATTAGATCTAAATAAATAATAATCTAAAATGGATATAAAAAATGGAGGAAAACTTAAAATATATGAAAAGCTACTAAAAGACTAACCTAAAACTAAAGAATAAAACTACTTAAACTAATAAAAGTTCTAGTTAAACTCTATACTCAATCTAAACATCTAAAAACTAGCTACTTGAAAAAATCAAAAAATAAAAATGTTAATCTAAATTTATTCTTTGTTAAAAGACCATTAACCTAAACTAAACTCTAAAACATAAACCCTAAACCTAAAAAACCTAAAACCTAAACCCTAAACCCTAAACCATAAACCCTAAACCCTAAAACCCTAAACCCAATCCTAAAACCTAAACCTAAACCCTAAACAAAATAAACCTAAACCTAAAATAAACCTAAACCTAAACCCTAAACCAAACCTAAAACCCTAAATAAAACCCTAAACCTAAAAAAAACCAAAAAAAAACCTAAACCTGAACTAAATAAAACCTAAAAATAAAATGAACCCTAAACCCTAAACCTAAATAAAATAAAATAATAAAATAAAATAAAAACCTTAACTAAAACCTAAACCTAAACCTAAAAATAAAATAAAATAAACTAATATAAATAAACTAAAATAAAATAAATAAAATCCTAAACTAAACCAAAAAATAAAATAAACCTAAATAAAATAAAATCTAAATGTAAAATGAAAATATAATAAACCTAAAATGAAAATTAAAAATCTAGATAAAAACCTAAACCTAAAAAAATAAACTAATCTAAAACCTAAATAAATAAAAAAATAAAACCTAAAGCCTAAACTAAAAAAAAAACTAAACCTAAAATAAAAAAAAAAAAATAAACTTAAATCAAAACTAAAACTAAACTAAAATAAAGAAACTAAACCTAAACCTAACTAAAAAACTAAACTCTCTAAACTACTAAACTAAACTAAACCTAAAACCCTAAACTAATCTAAACTAAACCCTAAAAAACCTAAATTAAACCTAAACCTAAACCCCAAACCCTAAACCTAACTAAAAACTAAACCCTAACAAAAACCCAAACCCAAAACCATAAACCTAATCAACTAAACCTAAACCCTAAACCCTAACCCTACACTATAAACCTAAACATAAACTTAAACTAAGTAAATAAAAAAAAAAACTAAACTAAAAGTTATAAACATAAAAAACTTAAACCTAAGAATAAAACTAATAAAACAAATCAAACAAACCTAAAACCTAATAAAAACTAAACCTAAAACCTTATGGAAAAAAAAAAAGAGAGAGAACATGATGATGGATCCTACTACTAAAAAAAAACTAAAAAATACCTACTACTTATGGAACAAAAAAAGAGTTAAATGTGTGCTCAAAATAAAATAAAAACTTGGTGTGCTACTATGAAATTGAAAGAAGAAATGTTGAATAAATTTATTCTATGTTAAAATAAACCCTAAACCCTAAACCCTAAATAAAACCCTAAAAAAACCTAAAACCCAAAACCCAAACCTAAACCTAAAACAAAAAATAAATAAAACCCTAAAATAAACCCTAAACCTAAACCTAAAAATAAACCTTAAACCTAAACCCTAAATAAAATAAATAAAATAAATAAAATAAATCCTAAACCTAAACTAAATAAAACCTAAAATAAAATAAATAAAAAAAAACTAAACTAAAAAAAATATAAAAAATAAAATAAAATTAAAACATAAATTAAAACCTAAACCTAAACCTAAACCTAAACTTAAACTTAAACCTAAAATAAAAATAAAAATAAAAATTAAAAATAAAAATAAAATAAAATAAATAAAAACCTAAACTAAACTAAAATAATAAAATAAACTTACAAATAAAAAACCAAAATAAAATAAAAACTAAACCTAAAATAAAAAAATTAAACTTTAAAAAATAAAATAAAAACCTTAAACTAAACCATAAACCTTACACTAACCCTAAACCCTAAATCCTAAATCCTAAATACCCTAAACCCTAAAGCCTAAACCCTAAACCATAAACCATAAACCCTAATCATAAAGCCTAAACTATAACCCTAAATCCTAAACCCTAAACCCTAATTCTTAATCATTCTAGTTTGATTTCTCCCCAATATAATCCATTTCATTAACCATCAATTCCTTTTTTATGGGTGCTTTATTTGGTTGGTCATTTCAAATTGACAGTAAATGACTATAAATCTCATCCTTGAGTGGCTAGAAACCTTGTTGAATTGGATATTACCAAAAAACACCCTAAATAAATGTAGCTAGGATCCAAAAATTATGGTTACAAGCAAATAATTGAATTTAAAAATTTCCATGTCCTTTGTTCCCACTACAAAATCCACAAGCATGATAATTCTGAATGTTTAATTCTTCATCCTCACCTTAAAAAGAAAATCCCTATTAAGGAAACTTCTATTCCTAACCCTAGGCCGACCAACATTAAATATAAAAAAATGTTTCACTTTTTTGAATGTTCCAAATAAGGCTTTTCAATTTCTTCTAGCAATTGAAGGCTTCTAATGTGAACAATAATATTTTATAAACTTTTGAATGAGGATTTTGTTTCCTCCAATCCTTGCATCCTTGTTGGCTTTGATAGATAAAAAATGAAGCTTTAATGGAGAATATAAATGAGGAATTTAATACTATGCATCATTCTAATTCAATGGTGAATATGGATTTAATACCTCATGATAATCAGGTTAATAAACTTTATTCCATATTCCAAATTTAGGATGATTTAGCATTTCAAAAAGATTTTCTTTTATCTAAAAATTTGGTTAATGATGAGGAAGGGTTTGATGTTCCCACTTGCCTTCTTAATAAATCAGTTTCTACTCCCTCCCTTGTTATTCCTGAAGCTCATTTGTCTTTAATAAATTCTAGTGTCTTGAAAGAAAGATAATTCACTACACATCAGTAGATTTCTCCTAAATCGGTGACTAATGTTGCTAAATCCTTTTTGGATGATGATTCAAAGGGCAAAGAAAATGGTTTCCAAACTTTATATTTGAAAGAGAAAAAAAAATGTTAATAATTTTCCTCCAAAATTGCTAAGAAACACTAAAGTTGTTGTGGCCTCCCTCTCTTCTCTTAATTAACTTTCTCATACTTTCTTTCTTTATTATGTTTAATTTTTAATTTTGAATGTTAGAGGGATACCTTCTCTATTCATAACCGTATTAGAAATCTTTATCATATCCATAATATTTACTTACTTATTATTCTTGAGCCACTTATTCATGCTAATAAAATTAACCATGTTGGTATTTTTTGAATAACTTTATAAACATTTCCATTCTTGATGATTTTCATCAACTTGTCATTGCTCAAATATCTTATGGAGGTTAATGTATTTTTGTTTCTTTTGTTTATGCATCTTGTAATAGATTGGGTAGAAATCTATTTTGGGATAACTTGACTAATTTTGCCACCTCTCTTCAAACCTTGGTTTGTTGGTAGTGATTTCAACATTATTTTGTTCTCTTTAATGAAGTGGTGGTTGCTCCTAATATTCATTCCATGGAAGAATTTTCCAAGATGATCCTTGATTGTAATTTGAATAATATGTTTTGGGTTCTTATACTTGGCAAAACTCTAGACTTTGGCAAAGGTTAATTCTTTTAATACTCATTGGATTACTCAATGGAATATTACTTATAGATCATTTAAGCGACCTTATTTGATCATGCTCTCTTTTGGTTTCTATTAAAAAATAATTCTAATAGATTAAAGAATTTCTCTCCTTTAGATTTCAAAACATATGGATTTAGATATAATGTTGACCTCACTTTGGAGTGAAGTTCTCAACCTCCTCTTCTTAGACCTAGGGATCTTTAGACACTAAGACTTCCTTAGTCATAAGACACTTCTAGTGATGAAACACTAACTTAAACCTAGAGACTTAGAAGGTTAATCATATTAGGCTATGCCTGGGATTAAGGAGACACACCTACTCTATAGCCTAAATTCGATCTGTGTTCACCTTCTCAAACCAAACGTCAAATTTAATTCAAATCCAAATCAACTGATTGAAGCCATGATTGAATCCAAAATCAAAATCCTTCCTAAGCCATATGATTTATCTTATGGACTAGATGTTGCCAAATCTAAATCAATCCAAATTCAATTGATTTTCTCAAAGATAAATTCAACCCTTCAATCAATTTATCAAATTCAAACTCAAACTCAAACTCAACTTCAAATCATAATCCAAACCTAAATCCAAATCAAATCTTCAACCCTTAAGCCAATTTCATGGACTTAGCCAAGTTCTACCTAAAATCAATCAATCCTTCAATCATTCCAAGTTATACCTAAAAATCACAATGAAAACCATCAAGTAAATCATTGTAGAATTAAAAAATCAAATGAAATTTTAGTCAAGTTTAAGCTAAATTAAATCAAATCATGATTTGAATTTAGTCACTAATATATTATATATATATATATATATATATATATATATATATATATATATATATATATATATATATATATATATATAAAGAAAATTATAATAACAAACAACAAATTTAATTTAACATACACAATCCATTTGAAATCTAAAATGAACTACAAAAGAGAGAGAGAGAGAGAGAGAGAGAGAGAGAGAGAGAGAGAGATTAAACTAATTCTAAACATCAAACAAAATTTATTCAGAATTAAATCAAAATAAAAACTAAAAATAAATGTTATATATATAATATATTAACCATTAAATAAAAATAATTAATTTATCAAATTATGAATCCATATTATCATAAGTTATTAATCATAATTAAAATTATCTTATTTTATACACATAACTTACAAATTTTCATTCAATTATTTACTAAAGTTATTAAAATTATGTAAAACTTTTAAAATCATTTATTAAAAAAATCAGTTTCACCAAATTTTAAAAAAATGTGAAAAGACATTAAACTATTAAATGACCTACTCCTTGCTAATTTATGTGATCATGACAACACAAAAATAAAAAAAAAAGAAATAAAAAAGTGGGAATGTGAGAAGTTGAGGCAGGACAAAGTTACATCTCTCTCTCTCTCTCTCTCTCTCTCTCTCTCTCTCTCTCTCTCGACAAAAAACATGACACTAAAAAATGAGGCTCCATCTTTTTTCATCTCCTTCGGCAAGAGAAGCCAAAGCCCTCTCATTCCTACTTCACTTAAGTGCCTCTCCCATCCCATCCTAAAAAATAAAAAATAAAAATATAAAATCTCTCCTCATGTTGGACAAAGCCAAAAGTGAACTCTCTCTCCCATCTCTTCCTCTCAACCAAGTGAAGCCTAGCCAACCCAAGCATCCATGCCTCCTTCTTCCTCACAGTGACCTCTTCCCTCACTTTCTCCAAAATTGAGACATAGTAGCATGTAGGTGTATCTGAGACTGCTTGATCCCAACTAGCCCCATAAATACCCAAAAAGCACATGAGACATCTGAATTTTCTATTGATCAAAAACCATGCCACTCATAGCCACCACCAAACTCTCCTCTATTCTCCATCCTCTTCATAAAGACCATAACTTTCTAGCCCCAAGCATCAGTCTCATTCTTCATCGTTTCTCCCATTGCATCACTGGTCATAAAAGAGCCCCTTCGAAGGTTTCGGTGGATGGTTCTCTGGATTCAATGAGAAGAAATAATCCCTACATGAAATTGTCAAGGTCGGTGATTTGGTCCTCCAAGAGCCCATCGCTGAGGTCTCTATGTAGAAGATCGGATCAGAGAAGATCTAGAAGATCATAGATGACATGATTACAATCATGTAGAAGGCCCCTAGCGTCAACCTCATTGATTTATAGATTGGTATTCCTTTGAGGGAAATGAGCTAAGTAGACATGGAATAGGTGCAAGTATTGATGCAGAATAGTATGTCATGGATTTAATTGCTCTGAAAGCCATCTTCAATGATCTGTACTGAAATTCCAAATCAAAGATAATATTGGTAGTGCCTAGAGGGTACTTTAATGATCTATAGTGGAATTCTCAGCTTCTAGAGGATTTTAAAACTATTATTATAAATGCCCTAATACATCAATTTATAATCTAGGTGGAGATTATTATTTTGAAGAAATAAAGGTGTACATTAGCTACACTCCTAAGAGTTAAACTGATGCACAAGACCATCATACTTTTGATATGCTGGTAATAATTAATCCAAAGCTTCAAAAGAAGGGAAGAAAAACTTGCTTTGTTCTTTGAAAGATGTTTGAGCGTTGTTGGATTTAGAACTATGGTAGAGCAGCATCTGCAGGTGGAGGTGATAGGTCACGATCATTTTGGTCAACCTATCAAAATTGCTACTTCTATATGGATGGCTCGCATATTACAGCATGAGTTTCATCATCTAAATGGGACTATATATGTGGATAAGATTATTCTAAGAACATTCAAAAAGTCAAGAATCTAGATTTTCCTCTTCTAGTAGGGATGCCTAAAGCCAAGTGTCTATGAGCAAGTGAGGAGGAAGCAACCATAGAGCAAAGAAAAGAATGCTAGCAAGTATTGATCCACCCAACAGAACTTATTTCTTTCCAAATGAAGCCACCTCTTGGTCGAATCCACTAGACATTTCCTGAGGTATAATTAAATGCTTATAAAGCCTTAGGATCTCATGTTTGATGTGTTGAATGTAAGCATCATTAGGATCCAACCTTTAGAGCCTGTGCACTTTACTTTTTAATCCTTTCAAGGAGAGTTTAGAGATAAAAGTAAGACTATTCAATTTATATGTTTGAAGCGAATAGTTTTGATTAGGTTGAATGGCATAGTGATTTGATTGCACCTATCAAGCCATGATTAATTTATGGGCCATTTGATCTTTGATCAAATGATCACGATTAATCCAAAATTTTATTTATTATTAAATTTAATCAGATCTAAAAAAAGGAGTTAATCAATCTTTAGAATAAAAAAATAGAAAGGAATAATATGTGATCAAACAAATTCCAAAAAATGTATAAATTAAATTATCATAAAATTTAAGTAAAACTTTGTATAAAAAAATTAACTAAACTAATAACATTATAAATATTATAATGAAATATAAAAAGTTGTTTGAACATAATTTATTAATGTCAATTATAAAAATCATTTCAATCTTTAATTGTTATATGTTGATCTTAAAAGTTAAAAAGAAAATTTAGTTCTGAGACATATCCTTAATTATAATTTATTTAACTATTAATTACAACTAACTAAGCTTTATTTGATTAGTTATTCATATAAAATATTGGAGAAAATGATTAGACTTCTAATTGTTTCCTAATTTATTTCATTAAAGATTGGATTTATGGAATAGATTGGGACCTCTTTCCCAACCCATTCCTTAAATCCATTTCATTTGGAGGATAATTAATCAATTTGGCAAATTAAGAAATTAATTAATTAATATTTCATTAATCAAATTAAAATTACAATCATATCAATTAATTCATGGGTAGATCTTTAGGTGTTTAATAGCCTAAGAGTTAATGAAATTATGATTTACCCATATGTGTTGGAAAATCATAAAAGTAATTAATTAAGTTTCTTAATCTAATTAATCAATAATTATGAGCTAATTGCATTATTTCATTTCTTAGATCATAAGTTATTTTCCATGCATATCATGTTGGCTCATAATTATTTAATTAATTACTTTAACATAGTAAGGGTTAATTAGTGGATTTAATGCATATTACAACCAAGTTAATCCATATAATCCCTTAATTAAATTTTGTTAAACCAAATAAATTGAAAAACATGAGAATGGGTGAGGATCAACAAACTTTCCTTCATTTCATTTTACCAAATCAAAATATAAAAGTTAAAAGTGACATAAGAAACTTTCATTTGCTTGAAATGTTTTTATTTGATATGATTGTCCTTAGAAATTAATTTTATTGAATGAAATCATGTGTTTATGTTTAGTTATTCTTATCCATCTATATTAAATGTTGTATGTCATTTGATTCATTCATTAATCTTTTGCAAATTAACTAAATCAAATGGTTCCCTTTATGTCTTTGCGTGTTGATTTTATTTAATATAAGTGTAGATTATCATTAATAAATCAAAGTATTTTAAAATTTTATAAGTCAACTACAACATTTGAGTGATAATATTATATTAATTATTTCATGTCTATTTTAAACATGTGATATGGAGTTCTCTTTAGTCTATATGAATTTACATAAAGTTTGAATGTTAACAAGTGTATACTCCAATTGAAAAGGACATAATATTTGTTTGAATTCATTTAATGTATTTCTATGTTATTTAGATAGAACTTAGCTTATGTATATAATAATTCAATTGAAAGAAATATAACTTTTGCATGATTTTCCATTCTGTAACTTATAAATTCATGTGTATTCAAGAATAGTGGATATATCTAGTATGGATATTTATATGCAAGTTTATGTAAAGGATATCTTTACCTCATAGTAAACAATGGAAAAGTATCTACTTAAAACTTATATACACTTGTATGTGCATTTAGTTAATGAATGAAAATTTCTTTTTCAACTTTAGCTAACATGTATAAATAATTCAATAGAAAGAATAAAACTTTTGCATGATTTTCAATTCTTACAATCACTTATACATTCATGTGTATTCAAGAATAGTGGGTATATCTAGTTTGACATAGGATGCAAGGCTTAAGTAGCTGAGGTCTTCACCTATCTAGTTTAATAATGGCAGTATCCACTTAAAACTTTATACACTTGTATGTGCATTTAGCTAATGAATGAACATCTCCTTTTCAACTTTAGCTCACATGTATAAATAATTCAATTGAAATACAAATTTTTGCATGATTTTCCATTCTTGTAGTCACTTGTACATTCATGTGTATTCAAGAATAGGGTATATCTAGTATGGACATTCTGGATGCAAGGCTTTAAGTAGCCCCAATGAGGTCTTTACCTCACTCCCCTAGTTTATTGGAAAGTATCCACTTAAAACTTTTATACACTTGTATGTGCATTTAGCTAATGAATAAAATCTCCTTTTTCAACTTTAGCTCACATGTATGAATAATTCAATTGAAAGAAATACAACTTGTGCATGATTTTCCATTCTTGTAGTCATTTGTACATTCATGCGTATTCAAGAATAGTGGGTATATCTAATCTGGACATTCTGGGGATGCAAGACTTTAAGTGGTCCCAAGGAGGTATTTATCTCATTCCCCTAGTTTAACAATGGCAAAGTATCTGCTTAAAACTTTGATGCACTTGTATGTGCAATTAGCTAATGAATTATAATCTCATTTTCTACAAATATACTCATCTACATTCATCATCTAAGTGCTAAAACTTATTGTATGTGTAGGTATATTTAGATTAATATCATATGCATGTTACATGTGATGGAAAGGAATGATTGAACATATGCCATGTGATAGTAATTCAATTGAATTAATCTTAAGATACCTTTCATATTAAATAAGATTATTTAAAGTGAGCCTAAACTTAGATTAAGTTAAATTGTAATAAGCCATTCACTAAAGAGAACTAAATCAAAGTAATATGCTGTAGAAAGTGGCTTAAGGTATGGATGAAAGTGGGTAATCCTCTTTTCTTCTCTTTATAATACTTAGTTGCTAAGTGTAATCAAATGAAAACAAAAAACACAAATTAAAATTCTCAAATCAATTAAATAACTTCAAGTGAAACCAACCCTTCATGTTAAATTAAATCTTTCTAAACTTAGAGAACTATAACTCTAATGCCTAGCAAGACATACACACAAGCCTTTAACACACACATTAGAATTAAGTCACTACTTCTAGCTTTATGTTAGGGTGTTGGTATGATGTATATTTTGGTTTGTGATGTATATTGTATGAGGTGTATGCCTCAGATTAGATGGTAGGCCATGATTAGCCTAATCATATTTTAGGGATTATGTAAGGGCGCTTAAAAATAAATATAAATGCTCTTTGGTTAAACCCCTAAGCATAATCCAAGTTAGACAGTGGGCTTGGTTACCCATGCGCTAAGTCTAAATTATGATATAATGCTTGGGATTGTATGTATGTTTAACTAACCTCTATTTTGTGTAGTTAGATTTACTTTTCCTATTCTTAATGTAATTTTGCAATTAGAATTAGGACTAGTGCTATGGGGATAAGGATAGCTAGAGGGCTTTGTCCTGAGTGTGATGCCTTTGAAGTGGAGCAAATTAAATCAAAGGAAAATAAATGACATGAAGAAGAATGAAGACCCCATAGCATTCATTATAAGTTATAATTATTATTTTGTAATTTTGGGTTGTATAAGGGTAGAGCTCGCTACCCATCTTTTCTTTTGGTTGTATATGCCCGCATCACCTTTTATTCTTTCATGATAGTTATAAAATTGGTTGATGATTTATTAGGAATGTGTACTAGAAATGACATGCTTTTCTTAGTTTCTTAAATGATTGATGCTTGAATGTGTGGGCTGAATGTGATTAGGCTCTTAGGGAAAAAATAAATATTTTACCCAACTAGAACTAATAACTAAAGTTTTAAATAATTCATAACCTCACATAAAGCCTAGGCATTAAATCAAGATAATTAAAAGATTTAGCAACCCTTAGTGAATGTTGTATGTCTCACATCATGCATATTGCTTCACTCTTACTAAGAGAGGGTTTCCATCCTTGCATGATGGGAAGGCTTGACCTTTGAGGGCCTCCTCATGTGGAAAACACCTCTTCCCATTGATTTAGCTAATAATCTAACTTCATCATGCATATAGGCATACAAAATTCCAAAACCTTTGTCAAAATGAAGTGTCCAAAATCAAATAAAATTTGAAAAGATTTATTTGTAGATTAAGTCATTACTCATACCACTCATGCTCTAGTCTCTAGGGAGTGGGTTTAAGGACTTTGTCTCTTTCTAAATTAATAATAGCCCAACTATTTTGCAAATGCATAAGACTTGCCTACATGGTTTTAAAATCATAGGAGTTAGTGGCGCCACCTGTGGTTATAAGCCCAAAGAGTCGTGTAGTTTATTCTCTTAAGAGGTAAACTTATGCCCATTTTCTTAGGTCGCTTTTGGCTTATGCCAAAGCTCCCTAGATAGAGGGTCTGAGTTTGTTGTTTACTTCAAGCTACTAGCATAAATCCTCACCTCTTAGGCATTTTCACAACCTTATGTTGTGGGATTATAAGTCCTAGCTTTCTAATAAAATGTCAACTTCAATAAAATTAATCTCTTCAACTTCAAACATATAAAGCCCAACCATAGGATAGATTAGAATGCTCACTAGGCTTCCTAGTATCATGAGCATTTCCTACTCATTCCCTTTGGCTTCGATAATAAGTCTTCTCCTTGAACAATCCCATTTAATTTTTTTAATACAAATAATCCTTTGATAGTCTAGCCTTGAAATCTTTGGAGACCTTAATTTCTACTTTAATCAAGAGTATTCCTAAGGAATTCCCATTCCTTAGATGTAAACTATGGGGCTTGCCTCCATGGGAATTTAATGAACCCTTAAAATAAACCTACTTTACTTTTCCATGTAAAGTAGGGAAAGATCTCTAGTATATTTGAAGACCCATCATACCTTAGAGTCCTTAAGGTGATTATTATTATAGGGTGATGATTTCATCTTTTGAGATAGTGCATCATTCTTTAATGTACTTGATCACTTCAATAATTCTAAGATCTACATGGTGTCCCACATCTCAAAAAATAAACACCACAATTAATTTTTTAATGTTATGGCTAACAATTGGAAAGCTCCTCACATCCGATAATTCAATTAGGGGATGAATAGACTCGTTTAAACTAAAATGACTTAAACAAATTTGGAACAAGCATTATTTTGCTAATATGAAGGATATGGAAAATTTGGTTTGTGATCTTGAAGTTTCTGTTATGATGGAACCTTCCAAGATTATGGACTTGAATGAGGTGAAGGATAAACTTATTAATTTTCAAAATATGGAAGAAACTTATTGGCATCAAAAAGCTTCTAGTAAACATATTGTAGATGGTGAAAGGAATACAAGGTATTTACATGCTTTAGTTAATAAAAAGAGAGATTTAAATAATATTCAAAAAATTAAATATGCTTAATTTGGTTATTAATTAATTAAGAAATCTGCTTAATAAGAGTTGCTCTTATGATGTTATTTCTAAATCACACTTGATTCCTTCTATTATTACCAATGATGACAATGCTTTGCTTACTATTTTGCCTAATGAAGATGAAAATTTTGAAGTTCTTAATAGCATGAACATAGATCATGTTGTTGGACAAGAGGGCTTCACTACTCAATTTTTTCAAAATTGTTGGTTTATTATTAAAAATGATTTGATTGATGTTGTGGTTGATTTCTTTAATGGTAATCCTTTTCCTAGATATTTTCTAGCACTTCATTATTCTCAAGAAAGATAATCTAGACTATTGGAGTGAGTTTTAGACCTATTAGTCTTTGCACCTTCTTCAATAAGCTAATTTCCAAAATTATTGCCAGCATGCTTAGTCCTCTTCTTCATAAGATTATCTTTCTCAACCAAACTAGTTTTGTTAGAGGTAAATATATTTCTTATAATATTTTACTTTCCCAAGAATTAATTCATGATTTAGATGCTAAGACTAGGTGGAAACATTCTTTTCAAATTAGATATTACCAAAGCTTTTGATAATATCTCTTGGGATTTCCTTTTGATATGAATTTATTTGGTTTTCTATAAATTTATTTTTCCTAAAATTAAAATTGTATTAATAATGCCTCTATTTTTCTTAATGGGGAAGCTTTGGGTTTCTTTCCTTCCTCCCATGGCTTAAGACAAGGGGATCCTTTATCTTCTCTACTTTATTTATCATTGAATACTTATCTAGGAGCATCAATGATTTATTCTTAAATAATCCTAGTATATATTAGAACTCTTGTGGTTTTCTTATTTCCCATTTAAGTGGATGATTTCATTATTTTTTTGCAATGCTTCTATTCATCATATCAAGAATCTTAAAAATATTTTAAATACATTTCATAGAAAGTGGTCTTACTATCAATGATAACAAAAGTATTTTTTACTTCTTCCAGTATCTCCAATAATAAAATCAATCACATCCCGCATATCACTAATTTTAAACATCAACATTTACCTCTTAAGTTTGGTGCTCCTCTTTCAAAGGTCCAAAATGATCCCATCTTTTGATGAGTTAATTCAAAAAAATTTTAAATAAAATTTCTATTTGGGAATCTCATTTACTCCTTTGGTGGTAGGCTCACTATTCTTAAAAGCACTCTCAATTCAATGCCTCTATATTTGATTCAAACTATTATTCCTACTAATTCTACTCTTATCAATTGATCACTTTCTTAATAAATTTTTTGGGATCTAATAATTCTATTAAAGAATGCATGACATCGGCATAAATGTTGTGGTCCTTTGGTGGTCTTGTTGCAAACCTATTCTGAAGCTATTATTGCCTTCTCTCATAAGCTCTATGGAATTTTAGAAAGAATGATAGCCTTTGGGCTAATTTTATGATGGAAAAATCTGCCAATGTAAACACCCTCTTATCTATGCTTATAAATTTGGTGACTCTTTGGAAATTTTGCTCCATTAAATGGGTTGTTAATCCTTAATATCTTGGGGTATTCATTCGGGTTCATCCTTTTTTCATTGGATTTATTGACTCCCTTTTATCTACACACTCTACTATTGCTATCAAAGTTAACACTTTTTGTCTTAATAATAGTTGGAATGAAAATAAACTTGAAAATTATATCTCTATTTCTCTTTTTGATAACTTTAGAAATGCCCCTATTTTATTTAGCAAACCTGATCAAATTTTTTAAGCTCTCTTACAATGGTGAATTCATTCTTAAAGACGTTTGGAATTTTATTAGAGATAAGCAAAACTCCTCTAATGTTTTCATTAAACTTTGGAATAATATCATTCCCATTTTTTATCCTGTTTTAGCTTGGAGGATTTTGAATAACTTTATTCTCTCAAATAAAGGGTTTTATTTACCTTCTAAGTACTATTGTTGCTTTTATATTGAAAATGTTAATCATGTTTTTCTCAATGGTGACATTGCTTCCAAATTATGGATATGGTATGATAATTTATTTAACACTAACTATTTTCATGGTTTCCTTTCTTTATATCAACTTCTTGAAGCTTGTTTCCAAAATACTATGAAAGGTCATATAAAAATCTTAATTGTTATTACCTTTATTTGGTTCATTTAGATGGATAGAAATGATGCTAAATATCATGGTATTCCTATGAATCATAAAAGGATCCTAGCTAGAACTAAAGAAATAATTCATGCTTTGTTTAATGCTAATTTAATTAGTAACATCCATTTTAGAAGTTACAAATTTGTGGCTAAAAAATTATCATTCTCCGCCTAATGTTTCTTTCAATAAGGCTTAGGATTATCCAGATCAAACCTAATGAGAACTTTATTAAAATCAATACGATGGTTTTTCACCTAATAAATATGGTTGTGGTGGTATTATTAGATTCCAAAGATACTATCATTTGTGCTTTTGCTTATCCCCTCAAAGCATGTTATTATATTCGGCTTATGGTTAATAAACTATTGATATTTTTTGAACAAAGGCCTCTTTAATATTTGGATTGAAGTTGACACTCTTCTTTTACTTGATATGCTCACTTAATAATAAAATGGGAATGATGACTTATTTTATCTCCTTAATCACACTAAAACCCTCCTCTCAAGTTTGCTACAAAATTTCATATTCTTCATGAAGGTAATGCTTGTGATTTTCTAGCCAATTTGGGTGAATTAAATGAGCTCACTATATTAGATAATCAAAACTTACCTAAGTCGAGAGGCTTGGTTAATCTATAACTCATTACTTGACTTTAACTTGTTGCTTTTTTTGTTGCTCTTTGGCTATGGTGTTTTTTTTAGCCTTTTATTGATTGTTGCTTTTGTGTTTTCCCATATTGGGATTGCTCCTTGCTATTCTTCTTTAGGGTCTTGGCTAACCTCATTTTCTATGAGTGCCTTTGTTTGTGGATCTGCTATTTTTTCTACCCTCGTTGTCTTTGGGTTGTTTGAAGGCTATTGTTAGTCTTTTCATTTCATCTTAGTGTTGGGATTTTGGTGGTTACGCTTTTCTTTCCTATTTTGGCTCGACGATTGTTGGTTGTTCCCTCACTTGTGGCTTGAAGCTTGATGTTTTGTGGTTATTTCCTTCCTATTTTCTTTTGTGGTTGTTTGTTCTTTGGGTCCGAAGGACCTTATTTTGCTCGTCATTCCTTTCCTCCCTGGTTTATGGGTTGGTGGTCCTCGCCTTTCCTTGTTTTGCTGGTGTGATTACCACAATTATTTCTTGGTTGTTTTTGGTGGCTTCCAATTAGGTGTGGCTATGCCTACTATCAATCTTTCCCTCTGAATGAGGTTTACCTCATATCTGGGCTGGTTGCTTCCTTATTTGAGTTGGATCTTTTGTTATTGTGGTGGTTGGTTGGCCTTGTTAGTTGATTGGCTTGATGTTGGTGTTGGTTGTTGGCTGGTTTTACCCTATTGGTGGATTGGGGTTGTTGGTGGTTTATCTTGGTTTGATTTGGCTGAGGCTATTTGTTGGCTATTATTTTTTATTTTGTTGATTGGGCTTAGTGATCTTGGTTTTGGTTTGGTTCTTTTGGTTATGTTTTTAGCCTCCTATAATGGTCTTCCTATTGGTCGCACTGCTTATCTTTTTTTTTTCTATTTGGGTGGTGCTATGGGTCTATTTTCTCCGCATAAATGTTGTTTTGGTGGTGGTTTATTGGTTTTGTTTTATTTTGTGTTGTGAGTCTTTTTTTGTCATTTTGGTTTGTTGTCATTTTGGTTGGTTGAAGGTTATTTAGTGGCTATTGTTTGCCTTTTTTGATTTTATTTTGGCTATGGGTATTACCTCTTTCAGGTGTATTTTGCTCTCCCTATTTCCTATTATTGGCCTCTTGGTTTGTAGCGGTGGTTTTGCTGTTACACTAGCTATTCTTGGGGGTAGCCTTGCCGGATGATCCTTTGGTCTTTTTGTTTACCTATCTTGGTGGAAGTGCGGCACACCCTTTTATCTTTTGCTTGTCTACTTAGGTTATCCTCTGCATGGATTGGATTGGTGGATGTTGTTGGTGTTATGTCCCCTCTATTTGGGTATTATTTTATTGCTTTGGGGACAATCTTGGATGGTTCTTTGGCTATCTTTTCTGGATTGTGTTGTTATCCCTATTAATGGTGCTTGCTCTTTTTGGTATTTCTCCTTTTGGGTTGTTTTTGGTACCTATCCCCGATGGATGGCTATTGGTCTGCCTTGGGTTTGTGGTTTTTTTGGATGTTCTTTTGGTTGGAAGACTTTGGATTGTTGGATGATGATCTCTAGATGATGCCTACATGAGGTATGCTATATGATGGCCTTGATGTTTCTCTCTTTCTGTTTTGGTAGCACTATATGTAATTATAACCCTTCTTCTAAAGTTTGGATGCTTACATATAGTGTTGCTCCTGAGATGATTGCGACTAAGCTTGAGCCTTTTCTTTACTTTGCTATTTCTCTTTATGCCTACTTAATTGTACTCATCCTTTCCTTAGAATGTTGTAGATTTCTTTTATAGGTTGGCCTAGCAATGGATTTTTATTATCAAAGAAATCAAGTGGATTTTGCTATTGCTCATATGGATCTTCTGCTGTTGTTGATTTGGTTTTTCTTTTGCTTCTCTTTATTTAATATTGTAATAGTTTGGGGATTCATCTCTTTAGGTTTTATTATAGTCTTTGAGCATTAGTTTAGAGATTTATCCTTTAAGGACTTTGTACTCTTATTTTGTGGCAATAAAATTCCCTAATTTTCAAAACCCTAAACCTAAACCCTAAACTAAAAACCTAAACCCAAAACTAAAAAACCCTAAACCTAAAACCCCAAACCCTAAAAACAATAAACCCTAAACCCTAAACCCTAAAACCCAAACCATAAACCCAACCACCTAAATAAATAAATAAAAATAAAAATCTAAATTAAAACCAAACCTAAATCATAAACTAGAAACCTAACCTAAAACTAAACACTAAACCCTGAGTCTCCCAAACCTAAACCCTAAAACCTAAATCCACAGCCTAAACCTTAAACCTAAACCTAAATTAAACCCAAAACCCTATCTACAGACCCTGAAACCTAGCCCTGACCACTGAGCCCTGGCTGAACCAAACCTGAGCCTAAAAAAACCTAAATGACTAAATAAAATAAATAAATAAAACCTAAACAAAATAAAATAAAATAAAGATAAACCTAAACTAAAACTTAAATCTAAACTAAAAAATAAAATAATATAAAATATACTAAAAGATAAATAAAATAACCTAAACTAAACTAAAAGAATAAACCTAAATAAAATAAAATTAAACTATAATAATAAAATAAACCTAAAAAAAAATAAAATCAAAATAAATAAAGAAAAAAATAAACTTAAAGAAAATAAACAAATAAAATAAAAATAAAAAAATAAACCTAAACCTAAAAAACTAAAATAAAAACCTAAACTAAAATAAAAATCCTAAAATAAATAAATACTAAAATAAAAAACTCAGTTAAATAAAATAAACTAATAAACTTACAGGTTTGCTTAATTTTTTTTAAAATCTAAACTAGGCCACACACCAACCACTGATCACTCTCCACCCTGAGCTTTACCCTAAACTAAACCTGACCTACAAATCTTAAACCTAAACCACAAACCTAAACCCACAAACCCTGAACTCTAAACCACAAACCCCCAAACCACAGCCCTGAAACAATAAACCCTAAGCACAAACCACAAACCCTAAACTAAACAAACCTTAAAACCCTAAACCTAAACCAAAACAAAAACAAGCATGAACCTAAACCTAAACACACCCACAAACCTAAAATCAGCTAAAACCATTAACCTAAACCCAAACCCATACCAGACCCACAAACTAACCTTAAACCTAATCCTAATGTAACTAAATAAATAAAAAAGAAATCTAAACCTTAAATATGGGTAAGATCTTGATGGCAGGATCATCACCGTCAAGGCGAAGGAATAGGTAGCGATTATCATAGTGGTGGTGGGGGATCTGGAGGTGCTAGTGGATATGGAGGTGGTGGTCAGAGTAATGGTGGTTATGGAAGCTGGAGGAGCGACGGAGGTTACATCCATGGTGGTGGTGGAGGGAGAGATTGTAGATACGATGGAGGATCCCACTACTCGAGATTCAGGGGCGGTTCTAATGGGAACTGGAGAAATTGAGGAACGGTTGATCCGATCTACTCCTTATGGAACTGTCTTTATAGTAGAGATGGTTCTAGTTATCTAGGGTTTTTAATTTGCTCTATGCTTGCTCATTTTTTATCTATGTTGTCACTTATGTCTTAGAAAACTTGGTCTGTTACTTTGTTGATTAAAATGAAAAGAATAAATGTTGAATCTGAATTTATTCTCTGTTAAAAAAAAAATCTTAAACCCTAAACCTTAAACCCTTAAACCTAAATCCTAAACCTAAACCCTAACTAAACCCTATAATAAACTTAAATAAAAAATAAAATTAAATTAAAATAAAACTAAACTAAACCTAAACCTACTAAACCAACCACAAACCTTAAACCCTAAAGAAGCTCTAAAAAAACCTAAACCTCCACAAACCCTACACCCTAAATCAAACTCCAAAACCTAAAAACCTAAGCCACCAAAAACCAAAAAAACCTAAACCTAGCTAAATAAAACCTAAAAGAAAATAAATAAATAAACAACCTAAATAAAATAAAATAAAAAAATTTAAAATAAAATAAAATCTCTAAACTTAAATGTAATCATAAAAATAAAAATAAATAGATTAAATAAAAAAAATAACTAATTAAAATAAAAAAACCTAAATAAAACCTAAATAAAATAGACTAAACCTAAAATAAAAAATAAATAAACTAAAAATATTAAACCAAAAAACTAAATAAAAAATAAAACCTAAATCTAAAAAAAAATAAAATAAAACTAAACTAAAATAAACTGAACAAACCTAAACTTAAAAAAATAAACTAAAATAAAATACTAAAATAAAATAAACTAAATAAAATAAAATAAAATAAACCTAAATAAAATAAAATAAAATAAACTCAAATAAATAAAAATAAATAAAAATAAATTTCTAAATTTTAAAAAATCAAAATCCACAAACCCTAATCACTAAACCAGAAACCTAATCACTAAACTAAGCTAAACCTAAAACTTAAACTTGACCCTCAAACTGACCTGACCCTAAACTAAACCTAAAATCCACACCTATCCTAAACCACTAAACCACAAACCCTAGGCCTAAAACTAAATACTGAAACCATAAACCTGCTAAACTAAACCTAAATACAAACACTAAGCTAAAACCCTAACCTATAAACTCTAAAAACCTTAAACCCTAAACCTTAAACCCTAAAAACTCTAAAACCTAAAGCTTTAAGACTAAAGCTTAAACCCCAAATGCTAAACTCTAAACCCTAACCCTAAACCCACACAACCCTGAAACAATCCCTAGCCCAACCTAAACCCACCCAAACCCTAAACCCTAAACCCTAAACCTAAACCTAATGTAATGAAATAAATTAAAAACTAAACCTAAACTCTAAGAATGGGCAGATCCTTGATGGGAGGAACATCACTGTCAACCAGGCTCAGTCTAGATCTGGCAGTGTAGGCATTGTAGAGGTGGCAGTTATCAGAGGCGTGGTGGGGAATTTGGAGGTGCAGATGGATATGAATGTGGTGATCGGAGTAGTGGTTGTTATGGAGGTGGGAGAAGTGACAGAGGTTACACTTGTGGTGGTGACGAGGGAGAGATCACAAATTTGATGGAGGATCCCGCTACTCGAGAGGCAAGGGTGGTTCTGATGGGAACTAGAGAAACTAAAGAACAATCAATTTGATCTGTTGCATATAGAAATGTGTCTTTATAGTAGAGACACTTCTAGTTATCGAGGGTTTTTGATTTGCTCTATGCGTTCTCATTTTTTATCTATGATGTCACTCGTGCCATAAAAAACTTGATGTGTTACTTGGTTGTTGAAATCGAAAAGAAGAAATGTTGAATTTGAATTTTTTTACTATTCAAAAAAAACCTTAAAACTAAACCTTAAACCCTAAAACTTAGAAACCATAAACCCGAAACACTAAACCCTAAATCATAAACCCTAAATCATAAAACCCTAAACCATTAACTCCAAATCATAAAACCCTAAACCATAAACCCTAAACTCAAAACCATAAACCTAAACCTAAATAAATAAAAAATAAAGCAAACAAACCCAAACTAAACTAAACCAAAACCCAAACCCAAACCCTAAACCCTAAACCCTAAACCTAAAAAACCCTAAAACCTAAACTAACCACAAACCCTAAAATTAAACCCTAAAATCCTAAATCTTTAGCCTACCTAAACCAAACCATAAACTCAACCAAACCTAAACTGAAACCACAAACCTAAACCACCTAAAAACCTAATCTAAAACTAAATAAAACTTGGCTAAAACCTAAACGTAAACTATAAAGCCTAAAATAAATAAATAAATAAAACTTAATCTAAAATATAATAAAATAAAATAAAATAAAATCTATGCTAAACCTAAACCTAAAATAAAATAAAATAAAATAATAAATAAAAATAAAAAAATACAACAAATAAAACCCAAACTAAACTAAAATTAAAATAAACCAAAAATAAAACACTAAATAAAATAAAACTAAACTAAAATAAAATAAAATAAACCTAAAAATAAAATAAATGCCTAAACCTATAAAAATAAAAAATAAAACCAAAACCTTAAAAAATAAAATAAGAATAAAACTAAACAAAAAAAAAAAACCTGAACCTAAACCTAAAGCTAAAAAATAAAATAAAATAAAAAACTTAAACTAAAATAAATAAATTTAACATAAGAAAAACTAAACTAAATAAAATAAAAATAATCATAAATAAAATAAAAATAAAACTCAAATAAATAAAAATAAACTAAATAAACCTAAACCTTTCGGTTTACTTTTAAAAAAAAAACCCTAAACCCTAAAAACCCTAAACCTTAAACCCTAAACTGACAAACTACAACCCTAAACCCTAAACCCTAAATCATAAATCTTAAAACCCTAAACGCTAAACCATACAAAACCATAAACCCTAAACCCTAAACCCTAAACCAGAAACCCTAAAGTAACCCTAAACCCTAAACTAATGCTAAATAATAAAATCCTTAAACCTTAAAGCCTAAACACTAAACCCTAAACCCTAAACTCTAATCCTTAGCCTTAAACCCTAAAAACTAAACCTTAAGCCCTAAACCTAATACTAAAGTAACTAAATAAATAAAAAAAATAAACCTAAGCCCTAAGAATGGGCATAACCTTGAGGGTAGGAACAACACCATTAATCAGGCTCAATCTAGATCTGGTGATGGAAGCAAAGGCGGAGGTGGCGATTATTACAGTGGTGTTGCATGATCTGGAGGTGCAGATGGATATGGATGTGGTGGTCAGAACAGTGGTGGTTATGGAGGTGGGAGGAGCGATAGAGGTTACAACCGTGGTGGTGGCGGAAGGAGAGTTCGTAGATTTGATGGTGGATCCTGCTACTCGAGAGGAGGGTGTGGTTCCGATGGGAATTAGAGTGAAAGACCAATGCGATCTGCATATGGAGTTGTGTCTTTTTAGTAGAGACGATTCTAGTTATCTAAGGTTTTTAATTTTCTCTATACGTGCTCATTTTTTATCTATGTTGTCACTTGTGTCATAGAAAACTTTGTGTGTTACTTGGTTGATGAAATCAAAAGGAGAGATGTTGAATCTTCTATATTTTTTGTTAAGAAAAAAACCTTAAAACCTAAACCCTAAACTAAAACCTAAAGCCTAAACCCTAAACCCAAAACCCTAAATGAAACTAAACCTAAACTTAAACCCAAATGAAACCCTAAATAATAAACTCTACTAAACCATAAAACCTAAACCTAAAATAAAATAAAACCTAAACTAAAATCTAAACCCTAAATTAACCCAAAAATACCAATGGCTAAACCTAAACTAAAAAATCCTAAACCCTAAAATACTACTGAAACCCTAAACCAAAATCCTAAACCCAGAAAACCATAAATCATAAGCCCAACCTAAAACTCCTAAACAAATAAAACCTAAACTAAACTAACATAAACCAAAACCTAAAACCTAAATAAACTAAATAAAACCTAAAATTAAATAATTTAAAAAAACATAAACTTAAATAATAATAAAAAAAATAAAATAAAATAAAATAAATACATGTTAAAAGCTAAACCTAAAAAAAAATAAAATAAATATAAATAAAAAATTAAAGCAAAATAAAATAAATAAAACCTAACTAAAAAATTAAAATACACTAAAATAAAAACCTAAATAAAATAAAATAAACCTAAAATAAAATAAAATAAACCTAAAAAAATAAAATATAAACCTAAACCTGGAATAAAAATAAAACTCACACTTAAAATAAAATAAAAAATAAATTTGACACAAAATAAACTAAACATAAACCTAAACCTAAAAATGGTAAAATAAAATAAACTAAATAAATAAATAAAAAAAAATAAAGTAAACTTAATAAAATAAAAATAAAAATAATCATAAATAAATAAATATACTAATTAAATAAACCACTGGTTTGCTTCTTTTTTTTTTAAAACCACAAACCCTAAACCCTAAATATACCTAAATCTAAACCATAAATAAACTGATACAAAACTTTGACCATAAACCCACTAACCAAACCTTAAACCACTAAACCCCAAAACCCTGCTGGCTAAACCACAGGCCACAGCCCTAACCTGACCCAAATCCAAACCCAAAATGAGCCCCCAGCCCAGCCCTGGCCCAGACAAACTAAACCTGAAAATCACAAATCTTGAGCCCAGGCCTAAAACCTAAAACCCATCTGCCAAACTAAACCTTAAAATAGACCTAAAACCTAAACCCAAACTAAATAAAGCCTAAAATAAATATATAAAAAAAAAACTAAAAAATAAAATAAAATAAAATAAAATAAAACCTAAACTGAAGGCACAAAAAGAAATAAAATAAAAAATAAAACTAAACTAATAAAATAAATAAACTTAAACTAAATTAAAATAAAAAATAAATAAGATAAAATTAAACCTAAAATCAAAATAAAATAAACTATGCCTAAACAAAAATAAACTAAACCAAGATAATTAAAACCTAAACCTAATAATAAAATAAACTATAAATCTTAAACTAAATAAAATAAAATAAATAAAAAAAATAACTTAAACCAAAACTAAAAAAATAAAACCTAAAATAATCCTAAAATAAAACCAAACACACCAAAAAATAAAATAAAAACTAAACCTAAAATAAAAAAATACCTAAACCTAAAAATAAAATAAAATAAAACTTAACTAAAAAAATAAAATAAACTAAAAGACTTAAAAATAAATAAAATTAAAACATAAACTAAAATAAAATAAACCTAAAATAAATAATCAAAGCTAAATAAAAATAAAAATATTTATAAATAAAAATAAAAACAATAATAAACTAAATAAAAGTATCTTTTTAATTTAAAAAAATCCTAAACCACAAACCCTACTAGGCCAATCTGTTAAAATAAAACCTAAACCTAAAATTAACTGAGCCCTAAACCTAATCTAGACCCTAAACTGTGACCTGAGCCTAAATCATAAACCAACCCTAAAACACTACCCAACCTCTGACCCAGAAACCCACCCCAAACCATAGGCCAAGATCCACAAACTAAATCATGACCCTACCTTAAAATCTTATATGGTTTAAAATCCACAAACCTGGCTGAGCTCTTAACCCTAAAACTAAGCTAACCACTCTGAACAAATCCCAGCTGAAACTAAATCCTAAACCTGGGCTAGCCCTAAACCACAAACCTGAACCTAAAACCCAAATACAAAACCCTAAACCCTAAACCTAAAAACCTAAACCACTGGATAACATAAAACCTAAACCTAAACTAAATGAATAAATAAAAAAAACCTAAACCTAAATATAAAAAAAATAAAAGATAAATAAAACCTAAAGTGAATTTAAACCAAAACCTCAAAATAAAATAAAATAAACTAATAAAATAAAATAAAGAATAAATAGATAAAAAACTTAAAACTTAAAATAAAATAAACCTGGAATAAAAAAACCTAAAAATAAAAAACTAAAATGTAAAATAAAATAAAATAAACCTAAAATAAAATAAAATAAAAACATAAAACTAAACCTAAAATAAACTTTAAAATAAAACCTCAAAATGAATAAAAATGAAATCTAAACTAACAAAACATAATAAAAAAAAAATAAAATAAACCTAAATCTAAACTAAAATAAACTAAATTAAAATAAATAAAATCTAAACCTAATCAAAACCAACCTAAACCTAAACTAAATAAAATAAAATAGACTAAAATAAACCTAAACTAAAAAAAAATAAACCTAGAAATAAACCAAAATAAAACCAAAACATAAACCTAAAAAATAAAAAATAAAACCTATACTTGAACATAAAAATAAAAAAATAAAACCTAAAAGCTAAAAAAAAAAAAATAAAACTCAACTAAAAAAACTAAAGACTTTAAAATAAACTAAAATATATAAACCTAAAATAAATAAACTAAATTAAATAAAAAAAATAAAACTAAATAAAAATAAAAAAATAAACAAAAATAAATAAAAATAAATAAACTAAATAAACTTAAACCTACCGTTTACTTAATTTATAAGAAAAACCATAAACCATAAAGCTTAAATCCTAAACCCTAAACTAAACCTCTGACCTAACTTCCTAAACCTAAACCATAAACCTAACCACAAAACCTAAACCCTAAATGGATAGACCTAAAACTAAACCTAAATCTAAACAATATCCTAAAACATAAACCCTAAACTTAAACCTAAAGTAAATAAAAGAATTAAAAAAATAAACATAAACCTTAAAACCTAATAAACCTAAACCTAAACTCGAAGAATGGGCAGAACCTTGATGGTAGGAACATCACAGTCATTAGGCTCTTGGGCGGTAGTGGAGGAGGAGAAGGCTGATTCGTGGTGGTGGAGGGAATCTAGGTGTTGTTGGATATGATGGTGGTGGTTGGAGTAGTGATTGTTATGGAGGTGGGAGGACCGATGATGGTTTCAATCGAGGTGGTAGCTGAGGAAGAGATCGGGGATATGATGGTGGATTCCCCTACTCGAGAGGCCAAGGTGATTCTGATGGGAAATGGGCGAAGAACAACCAATCACTCACTTTATGGGCTGTGTCTTTATATTAGAGATAGTTCTAATTATTAAGGGATTTTGATTTTCTCTATGGGTGCTCATTTTTATCTAAATTATCATTTGTGTCTTAGAAAACTTGGTGTTTTACTTGGTTGATGAAATTAAAAAGAAGAAAAGCTGAATCTGAATTTGTTCTCTATTAAAAATAGAAAAACCAAAAACCCTAAACCTTAAACTAAAACATGAACCCTAAACCCTAAACTCTAAACCCTAAATCGTATAACCTAAACCCCTAAACACTAAACCCTAAACCCTAAACTCTAAACCAAAAACCCTAAACCCTAAACCCTAAACCCTAAACCTTAAACCCTAAACCCCAAATGCTACACTCTAAACCTAAAAACCCACTAAATAAAACCTAAAAATAAAATGAACTTAATGAAATAAAGATAAAATATAAACATAAACTACCTAAATATAAATCTAAACTAAACCTAAACTCTAAAGATAAACTAAATAAATAAATAAGATAATACTAAATAAGCCTCTAAACTACCTGGGCTCTACCACAAAATAGCCCAGGCCCAAGATCCTGGGCCTGAGCTCTAAACCTAAACTACCCATAACCACAAAAAACTGGGCCATACAAAAACTGACCTCTGGGCCTGAGCCTAAACCTTGGCCAGCATCCTGAGCTCAACTAGATCCATTAGCCCAGGCCATACATGAGCCACCCTAGGCCCTGGGCCCTCCCTAACCCACCTGGCCAGGCCACACTCTGACTCTGAGCCCTTAAACCATAGCCCTTATAATCATAACTAAACCATAAATATTAAATAAACCTAAATAGCCTAAACCCAAACCCAAACCTAAACCTAAACCCTAAACCTAAACTAAACCCTAAACCAAACCTGAAACCTAAACTTTAAAGCATAAAGCCACAAACCTAAAATAACCCTAAAACTTGAACCCTAAAGCCTAAACTCTAAACCCTAAACCATAAACCCTAAACCCTAAACCCTAAAATCATAAACCCTACAACCCTAATCCCTAAATCCTAAACCTAAGATGCTAAACCTAAATCTAAACTAGCTAAATAAATTAAAAAACCTAAACCCTAAAATTTAATTAACTTAAACCTCAACCTAAACCTTAAGAATGGGCACTTGATGGCAGGAACATCACCATCAACCAGGCTTAGTCAAGATCTATCAATGGAGGCGAAGGCATCAATTATCATAGTGGTGGTGGGGGATCTGAAGGTGTTACTGGATATGGATGTGGTGGCCAGAGTAGTAGTGGTTATGGAGGTAGGAGGAGCAATGGTGGTTACATTCATGGTGGTGGCGAATGGAGAGATTGGGGATATGATGGTAAATCCACTACTCAGTGGGTGGTGGTTACGATGGGGCTGGAGAAATTGAAACGGAGATCGATCTCGCTTATAAAATTGTGTCATTACATTAGAGACACTTCTAGTTATCTAGAGCTTTTGATTTGCAATATGCATGCTCATTTTTTATCTATGTTGTTGCTTGTATCTTAGAAAACTTGGTGTGTTACTTGGTTGGTGAAATTGAAAAGAAGAAATGTTAAATATGAATTTATTCTCTATTAAAAGAAAACTAAAAACCCTAAGCCCTAATCTAAAACCTAAACCCTAAACCTAAAACCTAAACCCTAAACCCTAAACCATAAATAACATTAACCATAAACCCTAAACCATAAACCCTAAAACCCTAACCCTTAAACCATAAACCCTAAACCTTAAACCCTAAACCATAAACCCTAAAACTTAATAATATTAGAAAATTAATGTGAAAAAACCCCACCCCTCGAGCCCTCTCCCTGTGTTCTAGTAATTTTCATTGTCGCTCTCATTTTGCAATTTTTGGATGCTGCTTGTCGGCTATTTTGAGTGATTCTCATTGTATTCCTTCTAGAATTGACAACTGTTGGCCGATTTTGCATCTTTCTTGGAGTGACATCATGGCTTGGCATTTTCTCTGATGATTCCTTGGGGAAAATTGAAGGATCCTATGGATCCTACTAGGGCATCATCTACCTTGGCTTCGACTGCATCAAAATCATTCAAAGAAGTTCTCAGTGGTAAAGATGGCTATTTAGGTGAGTCCTTGGAACTTATTTTGACTTCTTTCCAAGGCATGCCTATGGTCACAGTTCTGCTCTGATTCTGGAAAAGCTTGCTAAGACGTTTGAATTCACCTTGGTTGGAAAGTTTACTCTTTACAGGCTTAATCTAGAAAACCCTTCCTCTTTCTTTCATAGTCTAAAATGTTTTCATGCTTTTATGATTGGTTTAATTGATCCCTACTACATTTTGATTCATTTGATGAATGATTTGGATTATGCTAGTGCTTTCTCTCATCATTCGTATTTTGTTTCAATTGCCAAATGAAGTTGCTGAAATGGACTCCACTATTTGATATTAAGGAAGAATCTCCAATTATTTCAGTTTGAATTTCTTTCCTAAATATGTGAACTTATTTTGGTAACCATGAATTCCTTTTTACCGTTGGTGCCTTATTTGGTTGCCCATTGCAAATTGATCAAGCAACGACTACAAAATCTCATCTTTGAATGGCTAGAATCCTTGTTGAATTGGACATTACCAAGAAACACCCAAAAGAAATCTGGTTGGGATCTAAAAATTATAGTTATATGCAAAGAATTGAATTTGAAAATTTCCCTATCTTTTATTCTCACTGCAAAATCCATGGGCACGATAATTCTGATTGTTTCATTCTTCATCCTCACCTAAAAAATAAAATCCCTATTGAGGAAACTTCTATTCCTAACCCTAGGCCGACCACTGCTAAATATCAAAAAACCACTATGGAAAAAAAGGGTACTTTGAATGTCCCTAATAAGGTTGATTTACTTTTTATTTCTTCTGAGCAATTGAAGGCTTCTAATGTGAATAATAATTGCTTTTCTAAACTTTTGAATGAGGATTTTGTTTCCTTTAATTCGATCCTTGCAACCTTGTTGGCTTTGACAGATGAAAATAAAGCTTTAGTGGAGAACATAAATGAGGAATTTAATATTATGCATCATTTTAATTTAATGGAAAATGTCATTTTAATACCTCATGATAATCAGGTTGATAAACCTAATTCCATATTTCAAATTATGGATGATTTAACTTCTCAAAAAGATTTGCTCTTATCTAATAATTTTGGCTAATGATGCGGAAGGGTTTGGTGTTCCCACTTTCCTTCTTAATAAATCATTTTTTCTCCCTCCCCTACTATTCTCGAAGCTCATTTGTGTTTAATAAATTCTAGTGTCTTGAAAGAAGGAGAATTTACTTCTCATCAAGAGATTTTTCCTAAATTTATGAATAATGTGGCTAAATCCTTTTCGGATGATGATTTAAAGGGCAAAGAAAATGGCTTCTGAACTTTCTATTCAAAAAAGAAAAAAAATGTTAAAAACTTTCCTCCCAAATTACCAAGAAACACCAGAACTGATGCGACCTCCCTCTCTTCTCTCAGTTGATGAACGATTTGGATTACGCTAGTGCTTTCTCTCATCTTTCATATTTTGTTTCAATTTCCAAATGAAGTTGCTGAAATGGACTCCACTATTTGATATTAAAGAAGAATCCCCAATTATTTCAGTTTGGATTTCTCTCCCAAATATGTGAATTTATTTTGGTAACCATGAATTCCTTTTTATCGTTAGTGCCTTATTTGGTTGTCCATTGCAAATTGATCAAGCAACAGCTACAAAATCTCATCTTTGAATGGATAGAATTCTTGTTGAATTGGACATTACTAAGAAACACCTAAAAGAAATCTGGTTGGGATCTGAAAATTATAGTTATATGCAAAGAATTGAATTTGAAAATTTCTCTATCTTTTGTTCTCACTGCAAAATCCATGGGCATGATAATTCTGAATGTTTCATTCTTCATCCTCACTTAAAAAAGAAAATCCCTATTGAGGAAACTTCTATTCCTAACCCTAGGCCGACCACTGTTAAATATCAAAAAACCATTTTAGAAAAAAAAAGGATTCTTTGAATGTTCCTAATAAGGTTGATTTACTTTTTATTTCTTCTGAGCAATTGAAGGCTTCTAATGTGAACAATAATTACTTTTCTAAACTCTTGAATAAGGATTTTGTTTCCTCTAATTCAATCCTTGCAACCTTACTAGCTTTGATAGATGAAAATAAAGATTTAATGGAGAACATAAATGAGGAATTTAATATTATGCATCATTTTAATTTAATGAAGAATTTGGTTTTGATACCTCATGATAATCAAGTTGATAAACCTGATTCCATATTTAAAATTCAGGATGATTTAACTTCTCAAAAAGATTTGCTTTTATCTAATAATTTTGGCTAATGATGAGGAAGGGTTTAGTGTTCCACTTGCCTTCTTAATAAATCATTTTTTGCTCCCTCCCCTACTATTCTCGAAGCTCATTTGTGTTTAATAAATTCTAGTGTCTTGAAAGAAGAAGAATTTACTTCTCATCAAGAGATTTTTCCTTAATCTGTGAATAATGTGGCTAAATCTTTTTCGGATGATGATTCAAAGGGCAAAGAAAATGGCTTCCGAACTTTCTATTCGAAAAAGAAAAAAAATGTTAAAAACTTTCCTCCCAAATTGCCAAGAAACAAGAACTAATGACCTCCCTCTCTTCTCTCAAGTAACTTTAACCTCCTTCCCCTTTTCTTTCCTTATGTTTAATTTTTTAGTTTGGATTGTTAGATGGATTGGTACCCTCTCTATTCATAATCATATTAGAATTTTTTGTTGTATTCATAATATTTTTTTACATATTATTCTTGAGCTGCTTATTCATGCTAATAAAATTAACCATGTTGCTAGGATGATCAATTTCAATAAATTTTTCTCTAATGTTAGTACTAAGACTTGTTATTTTTGGAATAACTTTGTAGGCAATTCTATTCTTGATGATTTTTATCAAGTTGTCAATGCTCAAATCTCTTATGGTGATTATTATGTTTTGGGCTCTTTTGTTTATGCATCTTGTAATTGATATGGTAGAAATATTCTTTGGGATAACTTGACATATTTTTCCACCTCTGTTAATAAAACTTGGTTTGTTGATGGTGATTTCAACACTATTTTGTTCTCTTCTGAATGAAGTGGTGGTTGCTCTCCTAATATTGATTCCATGGAAGAATTTTCCAATATGATCCATGATTGTAATTTGATTAATATTAGTTTTAATGTTTCTAATTATACTTGGCAAAATTCTAGACTTTGGCAAAGGTTGGACTGGATTCTTTCTAATACTCAATGGATTACTCAATACCCTATTGCTTCTATCAATCATTTAAGGAGAACCTTGTCGGATCATGGTCCTCTTTTGGTTTTTATTAAAGATAATTCAAATAGATTAAAAAATTTATCTCCTTTTAGATTTTAGAACATGTGGATTCAGCATATTGAGTTTATTAATGTTGTTCGAAACAATTGGAAAGCTCCTTTACATCCTGATAATTCTGTTATGGGGATGAAAAGACTTTGGTTTAAGCTTAAAATACTTAAACAAAATCTAGGTTGGTGGAACAAGCATTGTTTTAAAAACCCTTTTGATAATATCAAAGATATGAAAAAATTGGTTTGTGGTCTTGAAGTCTCTGTTATGTTTAATCCTTCTAAGATTAAGGACTTGATTGAGGTGAAAGATAAGCTTGTTAATTTTCAAATATGGAAGAGACTTATTGCGGCCAAAAAGTTGCTAGTAAACACAATACGGATGGTGACATGAATACTAGCTATTTCCATGCTTTAGTTAATAAAAAGAGAACCTTAAATAATATTCAAAAACTTAAAGATTGCAATGGTTAATGGATTATAAACAATAATGATATTAAGGATTCAGTCATTAATTACTTTATAAATATGCTTAATAAGAGTTGCTCTTATGAAGCTATTTCTAAACACACTTAATTACTTCTATTATTACCAATGATGATAATAATTTTCTTACTATTATGCCTAATGAAGATGAAATTCTTAAAGTTCTTAATAACATGAAAATAGATTTTATTGCTGGTCCACAGGGTTTCACTAACCATTTTTTCCAAAAATTTTGGTTTATTATTAAAAATGATCTTATTGAGGCTATGGTTAATTTTTTAATGGAGCTCTATTTCTTAGATATATCTGTAGCACCTCTAATGCTCTCATACAGGAAAGATAACCCAAACTATTGGAGTGAATTTAGACCTATTAGTCTTTGAACCTTCTTCAATAAGTTGATTTCCAAAATTCTTGCCAACAAGCTTTGTCTTTTACTTCATAAGATTATCTCTCTCAACAAAACTAGTTTTGGTAGAGGTGGATCTATTTTTGATAACATTTTACTTGCCCAAGAATTAATTCATGATTTAGATGCTAAGACTAAAGGTGGAAACATTCTTGTCAAATTAGATATTACCAAAGCTTTTGATAATATCTCTTGGATTTTCTTTTCCATATTCTAAAGTTATTTGGGTTTTTTGCTAACTTTATTTTTCTTATTAAAAATTGTATTAATACTATCTCGTTCTCTATTTTGCTTAATAGGGAAGCTTTGGGCTTCTTTCCTTCTTCCCATGGCTTAAGATAAGGGGATCCTTCATCTCCTACTTTATTTATTATTATTGTTGAGTACATATCTAAGAGCATCAATGAGTTATGCTTAAATAATCCTAGTATTTACTATAGAACTTTTGGTGGTCTTTATCTTCCCACTTAAGCTTTGCATATGATTTTATTATTTTTTGCAGTGCTTCTATTCATCATATCAAGAACCTCAAGATTTTCTTAAATAAATTTGGCAGAGAAAGTGGTCTATCTATCAATGATAACAAAAGCTATTTTATTACCTCTTCAAGTATCTCCAATAATAAAATTAATCAAATCCTGCATATCACTAGTTTAAAACATCAACACTGAATTCTTAAGTACTTGGGTGCTCCTCTTTTTAAAGGTCCAAAATGATCCCACCTTTTTGATGAGTTAATTCAAAAAATTTTAAATAAAATTTCTAGTTGGGAATTCCATTTATTCTCCTTTGGTGGCAAGCTTACAATTCTTAAAAGCACTCTCAATTCAGTGCCTCTTTATTTAATTCAAACTATTATTCCCACAAATTCTACTCTTATCAGAATTGATTGCATGCTTAATAAATTTTTTCGGTGGTCCAATAATTCTATTAAAAGAATGCATTGGACTTCCTGGCATAAATGTTGTGGTCCTTTGGGTGAAGATGGTCTTGGTTGCAAACCTATTCATGAAGCTATCACTGCCTTCTCTCATAAGCTATAGTGGAATTTTAGAAAGAATGATAGCCTTTCGGCTAATTTTATGATGGAAAAATATTACCAAGGTAAACACGCTCTTACTTGTGCTTATAAAGTTGGTTGCAAAAAAACCATAAACCCTAAACCCTAAATCCTAAACTAACCAAAACCCTTAAACCTAAACCCTAAACTAACCCAAAACCTTAAACCCCCTACAACCCTAAACCCTAAATCATCATATCATAAACCCTAAACCCTCGAAAACCTAAATCTGAAAGTCTAAACACTAAACCCTAAACTTATTTTCACTTTTTGGCTTGAGTTGGGTTATGCTTTTTACCTCTATCTTTTGGGTTGGCCTAGTGGTTCCTACCTAGTGGTTCTTATCTTTCTGGCATGACTTGGTTTTTTTCACACGGTGGGTGTTGTCTTCTCCTTTTATTACTTTGGTTCTTTGGTGGATGAGATGGTTTCTTTGGCTTTATTCTATTTTAGCACTAGTTGGTTTGTTGGATCTCCTCTTGAACTCAAATTACTTTTCTTTTTTTCATTGTTGGATGGGTGGCCTTCCTATTGGGAACTGTTGTTGGTTGTTGCCTTTCTGAACCTTGTTTTGTAGAGTTTCTTGTCTAATTTTTTGGGTTTTCCTTGAAGTTCCTTGTTATTTATTACTAGATGATTATTTTGCCTTGGTTTTGCATTTGGTAATTCTCCTGAGACTAGCCTCTACTGGGTGCATTGTTTGCATCCCATTTTTCATTATTATTATGCTTCTTGGTTGGTTAATTTTTATTACTAGGGAAGTTTGGTTATTTAGCATGTCCTGGCTAGCTACTGTTGTTGCCTTTTTTGGACCTATATTGTATGGTGCTTTGTTGGTTTTCTACTTTTCCTTGGTTGCTGGGGATGCTTCATTTGTTTGTTACTTAATATGGGGAATTCTCTGGTGGTTGCCTTATGGCTGATTTATGTAGCTGGATGGGATGGAGGACTTTTAGTTGTCCTTGGAATCTTGGTTCAATGATTTTTTTTGTTGTTGGTCTTTTCCTTATTCTTGGACAATTTGCTAGAGACTTTTGCTGTATTGGCCAAAACTTTGTTGATCTTTTTGGATTGGACTTTTTGGTTTATGGTGGTTGGTGGCTGCCTTTCATCCCCTTTTGTGTGACTGTTTTCACTTCTTGTTATTTACACTAGATGCAGCTTATGTTTCCTTCAGTTGATGGTTTTATTTCTGAGTTATTTAGTAATTTGTGGTCGCTAACCTTGGTTTGTCTTGGTGACTGCTACTTGTTGGGACTTTAGCTTGAAGGATCCTATCTTGGTTTTGTTGGTTGTCTCTCTATTAATTGGCATGGGTCTGATGCTTGCTGACAGTTGCTTCTAGGTTTTCTCTTGTTTGGAGCTTGGATGAGAATTTGGATAATGGCTATTATTGGGGTTCTGACTTTGTTATAGCCTTTCTCTAGGTTATTATGATTAGTCTATTGTGGTTTTTGTTTGGTGGTGGTTCTGGTTTTGTGGTTGCTCTTAGTTAAATGGTGCAGGATCTTGAACTCTATAGACTGTTGGCCTTGGGTGTTAACTTGTATCAGGTATGCTGGCTATAATGGCTTTGATGTTACTCACCTCTTCTCTTTGGTTGGTAGCGTTACATATGATTGTAACCCTTCTTTATGAAGTTTGGTTGTTCATATGTATTGTTAACCCTTGAGATGATCCTAACTAAGCTTGAGCCTTCTCTTTCTCAGCTCTCTCCTTTTCCTCTCTTTATCCTTATCCTCTTTAGCTATGACTTTTTCAATTGTTGTGTGTTGCAGATTTCTTTTATAGGTTGGAATTTTATAGAGGGAATGGTTGTTGCTCAGTCAATCCAAGTGCTGTTGCTGTGGATCTTGCTTATCTTACTCTGTGTCTTTTTCTCTTATGCTTTTTAGCAATTGTATTTGCTCTTTTAGTTTGTTTTCCTTTTCTAATGTACTTAGATGGGAGTTTAGCTCTTTAGGTTTCTTGTTGCTCTAAGAGGAGTAGAATTTTAGAGCTTTACTCATTTTAAGGACATTGTATCTTTTCCTTCAATGGTAATAAAATTCTAACTCTCCCACCCAAAAAAAACCCTAAACTCTAAATCTTAAACCCTAAACCCTAAATAACCTTATACCCTAAAACCCTAAACCCTAAACCTTAAACCCTAAATCCTAAACCCTAAACCTTAAAACCCTAAACTCTAAACCCTAAACCCTAAGCCTTAAAACCTTAAATCCTAAAGCATAAACACTAAACACTAAACCTTAATCGTAAACCCTAAACCCTAAAAGCACAAAACCTAAAACCATAAACCCTAAACCCTAAACACTAACCCTAAACCCTAAACTCTAAACCCTAGACCTTGAACCATAAACCTAAACCGAAAGTAACTTAATAAATTCAAAATAAATCTAATAAAACTAAACCTAAACCTAAATCGTAAGAATGGGTAGAACTTTGACGATAGGAACCTCACCGTCAACAAGGCTAAGTTAGATCTGGTGGTGGAGGCAAAGGTGGAGGTGGTTGTTATCATAGTGGTGGTGGGGGATTTAGAGGTGCTAGTGGATTTGGAGGTGGTGGTCGGAGCAGTGGTGGTTATTTAGGCGGGAGGATCGATGGAGGTTATAGCCATGGTGTTAGCAGAGGGAGAGATCAAGGATACGATTGTGGATACCGCTATTCTAGAGGCCGGGGTGGTTCTGATGGGAACTAGAGAAATTGAAGAACGACTGATCCAATCTGCTACTTATGGAACTGTCATTACAATAGAGATGGTTCTAATAATCTAGGGTTTTTGAATTGATCTATGCTTGCTCAATTTTGATCTATATTGTCTCTTGTGTCATAGAAAACTTCGTGTGTTACTTAGTTGATGAAATAAAAAAAGAAGAAATGTTGAATTTGAATTTGTTCTATGTTAAAAAAAATACCAAAATCCCTAAACCCTAAACTAAAACTTGAACCTTAAACCTAAAACTTAAACCCTAAACCCTAAACCCTAAAAACCCTAAACCTAAACCTCAAACCCTAAACTCAAAAAAAATCATAAAACATAAACTAAACCCAAAAAAATAAACCCTAAACCCTAATCCCTGCCTTAAATCCTCAAACCCCAAACCCTAAACCCTAAACTAAACCAACCTAATCCCTAAACCTAAAATAAAAAAACCTAAACTAAATAAAACCTAAAAATAAAATAAATAAACAAACCTAAACCAAAATAAAATAAATAAACAAACCTAAACCAAAATAAAATAAAAACCTAAATTAAAACCTTAACCTAAACCTAAATTAAAACTTAAACCTAAACCTAAAAAGAAAATTAAATAAAAAAATAAAAACAAATAGAAATTAAAATAAATAAAAATCTAAACTAAACTAAAAAAATAAAAGACCAAATTTTAAAAAAACTGAACCTAGAATAAAATAAAATAAAATTAAAAACTAAATAAAAACGTAAACCTAAAAAGTAAACCAAAAAATAAGTAATAAGTAAAACTTAAACCCTAAACTAAAAAAAAAATCTAAACCTAAAATAAAAATAAAATAAACCTAAACTTAAATTAAAATAAACTAAGCTAAAATAAATAAAACCTAATCCTAAACCTAAAATAAACTAAACCTAAACCTAAACCTAAACTAAATAAAATAAAATAAACTTAAAATAAAGCTAAACCTGAACTAAAAAATAAAACCTTAAAATAAACCTAAATTCAAAACCTAAAACCTAAACCTTAAAATATAAAACAAAAACTTAAACCTAAACCTAAAAATAAAAAATAAAACATAATCCTACAAAATAAAATATAAATAAACCTAAACTTAAACCTAAACCTAAACCTAAAAAATAAACTAAAAAAAACCTAAACAAAAATAAATAACCCTAAAATAAATAAACAAATAGAACAAAAATAAAAATAAACCTAAATGTAAAATAAAATAAACTAAATAAATAAATTAAATAAACTTAAAGAGTTTGTAATTCAAAAAAAAATAAAATAAACCCTAAACTTTTCCCTAAATCTACTCTAAACCCAACCCAAAACCCTAAACCCTAAACCCCTACCCAACCCTAAACCACAACCTGAACCCAAAATCATAAACCTTAAACCCTAAACTAAACCCTAAAAAATAAAAATCTAAACCTAAACTAAATAAAACCTAAAATTAGAACAAATAAAAAAACCTAAACATATGTAAAGTAATAAAATAAAACAAAACAAAAACCTAAACTTAAACCTAAACCTAAACCTAAACCTAAAAATAAAATAAAATAAAATAAAAAATAAAAATGAAACTAAAATAAAATAAATAAAAACCTAAAGTAAACTAAAAATAAAATAAACCTAAAATAATATAGAATAAAAATTAAATAAATCCTAAACCTAAAAATAAACCTCTAATTAAATATAAATATAACCTAAACCCTAAACTAAAAAAGAAACCTAAACCTAAAATAAATAAATAAAAACCTAAACATAAACTAAAATAAATAAAACCTAAACCTAAAATAAACTAAACCTAAACCCTAAAATATATAATATTAAATAAACTAAATATAAACCTAAAATAAAGACATAGAACCTAAACCTAAAACCTCAAAATAAAAACCAAAACCTAAACTTAAAAAGAAAAAATAAAATCTAAACAAGAAAAATTAAATAAAAATAAAACTAAACTAGAAAGTAAACATAGACTTAAACCTAAACCTAAAAATTAAAATAAAATAAAAAACCTAATCTAAAATAAATAAACTAAACTAAATAAAAATAGAATAATAAAATAAACTAAAATAAATAAACAAAAACTAAATAAACTAAGTAAACCTAAACCTACAAGTTTACGTAATTTAAAAAAAACCCCAAACCTAAATTAAGTATACTACCATAAACCTTAAATCCTAAATCCTAAAACACCTAAACCCAAACTCTAAAGTAACCTTAAACCTAACCGCCCCAGCCCCCAATAGAACCCAAAACTACTACCCTCAACCCTAAACCCTCAAACCCTAAAACAACCCAACCTAAACCTAAACTTTAGCCCTAAACACTGAACACTAAACTTATTTTCACTTTTTGGCCTGAGTTGGGTTATGTTTTTGAGCTTTAGCTTTCGGGTTGGCCTACTGGTCGCTACGTGGTGGTTCCTGTCTTTCCAGCCTAGGTTGGCTTGGTTTTCTTAGCCTTGTGGCTACTATCTTCTCTGCCTTGTTACTATAGTTGCTCGTGGATGAGATGTTTCTACTCTGCCTTTATTCTATTTTCTGTATTGGTTGGTTTATTGGCTCTCCTCTTGAACTCAATTACTTTTCTTTGGTTGATGGTTTCATTTTACATTTGTTAGTCATTTGTGGTTCACCTGGTTTGGCTTTTGTACTTGTTGGGACTTTGGCTTGAGGGTTCATATCTTGGTTTGGTTAGTTGTTTCTCTATTAGTTGACATTGATCTGGTGCTTGCTGATGGTTGGTTCTAGTTTTCCTTAGTTTGGAGCTTGGATGGGTATTTAGATAATGGTTGTTGTTGGTGTTCTGACTTTGTTCTAGCCTCTCTCTGGGTTATTATGATTAGTCTATTGTAGTTTTTGCATGGTGGTTTGGCTTCTAGATGGTTGCTGGTCGATTGCTCTTTGTTTAATGGTGTAGGATCTAGAACTCTATGGACTGCTAGCCTTGGATGTTTGCTTGTATCAGATATGCTGGCTATGATGGCTTTGATCTTACTCAGCTCTTCTCTCTGGTTGGTAGCATTACATATGATTGTAACCCTTCTTTATAAAGTTTGGATGCTCAAATGTATTGTTGCCCCTTCTGATGATCCTAACTGAGCCTGAGAATCTTTCTTAGCTCTCTCCATTTCCTCACTTTATCCTTATCTTTTTTAGCTATGACTTTTGCCTTTGTAGTGGTTTACAGATTTCTTTTACAAGTTAAAACTTTACCTAGGGAATGGTTGTTACTTAGTCAACCCAAGTGCTATGGATATTGCTTATCATGCTTTCTCAAAGATATCATGAACTACTGCTGACTCATCTTTTTATTATTTTTAGGGTTTATTTTATTCTTACTTCGTGTCTTTTATATTATGCTTTTTAGCTATTCTATTTGCTCTTTTATTTTCTTTTCTTTTTCTCGTGTACTTAGATAGGAGTTTAGCTATTTAGGTTTCTTGTAACTCTGAGAGTAGTAGAATTTTAGAGCTTTACCCCTTTTAAGGACATTATATCTTTTCCTTTTATGATAATAAAATTCTATCTTTCAAAAAAAAAAACCTTAAACCCTAAACCCTAAGCCCTAAACCCTAACCCTAAACCATAAACCCTAAACCCCAAACCCTAAATCTAAACCTAAAGTAGCTAAATAAATAAAAAAAATATACCTAAAATGTACAACATAATAAACTGAAACCTAAACCTAAATTGTAAGAATGGGTAGAGCCTTAATGATAGGAACATCACCGTCAACCAGGCTTAGTCTAGATCTGGCTGTGGAGGCGAAGGCATAGGTAATGCTTATCGCAGTGACGGTGGGGGATTTGGAGGTGTTGGTGGATATGGAGGTGGTCGTCGGAGCAGTGGTGGTTATGGAGGTGGGAGGAGCAATGGAGGCTACAGTTGTGGTGGTGATGGAGGGAGAGATCTGGGATCTGATGGTGGATCCCACTACTCGAGAGGCTATGGTGGTTCTGATAGGAACTGGAGAAAGTGAATAAAGGTTGATCCGATCTGCTTCTTATGGAATTGTGTCTTTACAGTAGAAACCATTCTAATTACCTAGGGTTTTTGATTTGCTCTATGCGTGCTCATTTTTTTGTCTATGTTGTCGCTTGTGTCTTAGAAAACTTGGTGTGTTACTTGGTTGAAGAAATAAAAATGAAGAAATTTTGAATATGAACTTGTACTCTATTAAAAAAACCTGAAAACCCTAAACACTAAATTAAATCCTGAACCCTAAACCTAAAACCTAAACCCTACACCCTAACCCCTAAACCCTAAACTTTAAACCCTAATTCCTAAACCCTAAACTTGAAACCCTAAAATAACCCTAAACTCTAAAAGCTAAAACCAAAACCTAAACTAAATAGAATCTAAAAATAAAATAAATAAAAAATCTTAAACAAAAATAAAATAAAAAAATAAAATAAAATAAAAATCTAAACTAGAACCTAAACTTAAACCTAAAAAGAAAATAAAATAAAAATTAAAAACTAAACTAAAATAAAATAAATAGAAACCTAAACTAAACTAAAAAGATAAAATAAACTTAAAAATAAAAAAACTTAAATAAAATAAAAACTAAATGTATAATAAAAATAAAATAAACCTATAATAAAATAAAAACAAAATATGAACCTAATCCTAAAAATGAACCTAAAAATAAAACCTAAAAATAAATAAAAAATAAAACTTAAACCCTAAAGTAAAAAATAAAACCTAAACCTAAAATAAAGAAAAGAAAATAAACCTAAACCTAAACTAAAATAAACTAAACTAAAATAAATAAAACTTAAACCTAAACCTAAAATAAACTAAACCTAAACCCTAAACTAAATAAAATAAAATAAACTTAAAATAAACCTAAACCTAAACTAAGAAATAATACCCAAAAATAAACCTAAAATAACAACCTAAAACCTAAACAAAAGAATAAAATAAAATAAAAACCTAAACATAAACCTAAATCAAAAAATTAAATAAAAATAAAACTACGATAAAAAAACCTAAACCTAAACCTAAACCTAAATAATAAACTATAATAAAAAGCCTAAACTAAAATAAATAAACCTAAAATAAATAAACTAAATTAAATACAATTAAAAAATAAACCTAAATAAAAATAAAAAATAAAGAACTAAAATAAATTAAAAATAAATTAAATGAACCTAAACCTACCAGTTTACTTAGTTTTTTTTTTTTTTAAAAACACTTAAACCTAAAATAAACCATAAACCCTAGACCTTAAAAAACCCTAAACCTTAAAAACCTAAACCCTAGACCCTAAACATTAAATCCTAAACCCTAACAAACCATAAACCTTAAACACTAAACCCTAAACCCTAAACCCTAAACACTAAATCTTAAACACCCCTACAACCATAGACCATAAACTCTAAACCCTAAACCCTAAACCCTCAAAACCCTAAACCTTAAAGCTTAAACACTTAACCCTAAACCCTAAACCCTAAACACTAACACTAAACCCTAAACCCTAAACCATAAACTTATTTTCACTTTTTATCTTGAGCTGGGTTATATTTCTGACCTCTTATTTTGGGTTGGCCTGGTGGTTGCTCCCTTGTGGTTCTTGTCTTTTAAGCCTAAGTTGGGTTATTTTTTCCGGCCTAGTGGCTACTGTTTTCTCTACCTTGTTACTCTGGTTGCTGGAGGATGAGATGGTTTCTGCTTTATCTTTATTCTATTTTCTACACCGATTGGTTTGTTGGCCCTCCGCTTGAACTCAAATTACTTTTTGCTAGTTTTCATGGTTGGATGGGTGGCCTTCCTAGTCAGAACTGTTGTTGGTTATTCCATTTATGGGCCTTCTTTTGAAAAATTTCCTAACTGCTTCTTAGGGGATTACCTCCAAGTTCCTTATTGTTTATTTTTGGATCCTTCTTTTGCCTTGGTTTTCTATTTCCTTATTCTCCTGGGATTATCCTATGTTGGGTGTGTTGTTTGCAGCACATTTTATGTTGTTATAATCCTTCTTGTTAGGTTAGACTTTATTGCTAGGGATGTTTGGTTTTGGCTAGTCTTGGCTAGTTGCTATTGTTGCCTTTCTATGGTGGTTGTGCTTCTTTTGAACCTCTATTGTGTGGTGCTTCATTGGGTTTCTACTTTTACTAGGCTACTGGGGATGCATCCTTTGTTGGTTACATATGATGAGCTATTCTCTAGTGGTTTCCTTATGGCTATTTTATTAAGTTGGTTTTGTTGGAGGACTTTAAGTTGTCCTTGGAATCTTGGTTGGTTAATTTTTTTTCCTTTTTGTTGGTTGTTTCTCTATTAATTGGCATAGTTTTGCTGCTTGTTGATGGCTAGTTCTGGTTTTCCCTAGTTTGGAGCTTGGATTTATATTTGGATAATGGCTATTGTTGGTGTTCTAACTTTATTCTAGCCTTTCTCTAGGTTATTGTGATTAGTCTGTTGTGGTTTTTGTTTGGCAGTTTTCTTGCTAGCTGGTTGCTAGTCTGTTTCTCTCCATTTAATGGTGCAGGATCTAAATTTCTATGGACTTCTGGCCTTGGATGTTTGCTTGTATCAAGTATGTTAGCTATGATGGTTTTGATCCTACTCACCTCTTCTCTCTAGTTGCATGCATTACATATGATTGTAAACCTTCTTTATGATGTTTGGATGCTCATATGGATTGTTGCTTGTGAGATGATCTAAGCGAGCCTACTCTTTCGCAGCTCTCTCCTTTCCCTCTCTTTATCCTTATCCTTTTTAGCTTCGTCTTTTACCTTTGTAGTGTTTTGCAGAATTCTTTAACAGGTTGGAACTTTACAAAGGGAATGGTCATTACTCAGTCAACCCAAGTGTTGTTGCTGGCCATCTTGCTTATCTTGCTTTCTTAAAGGAATCATGAACTGCTTCTGACTCATCCTTTTACTATTTTCAAGATTTGTTTTAGTCTTACTTTGTGTCTTTTTCTCTTATGCTTTTTAGCTGTTATATTTGCTCTTTTGTTTTCTTTTCATTTTCTAATGTACTTAGGTGGGGGTTTAGCTCTTTAGGTTTCTTGTTGCTCTTAGAGCAGTAGAATTTTAGAGCTTTACCCCTTTTAAGGACATTGTATCTTTTCCTTTTATGATAATAAAATTCTAACTTTCTTTAAAAAAATCCTACATAAACAACTCTAAACCTTAAAACCTAAACCCTATACCCTAAACCCTAAAAAATAAAAGCCTAAATCTAAAATAAAGAAAACCTAAAAATAAAATAAATAAAAATACCTAAACCAAAATAAAATAATAAAATAAAGTAAAACTAAAACCTAAACCTAAACCTAAACCTAAACCTAGAAAGAAAATAAAATAAAAAATAAGAAATAAACTAAAATAAAATAAATGAGAACCTAAACTAAACTAAAAAAATAAAAAACCCTAATAAAATAAAAACTATACCTAAAATAAAAATAAAATAAACCTAAAATAAAATAAAATAAAAACTAAATAAAAATTGAAGTTAAAAAATAACCCCTAAACCTAAAAATAAATCCAAAAACCTAAACCCAAAACCCTAAAAAAAACAAAAACTGGAAAAAAAAACTAGAACCATAAACCCTAAACCCTAAAACTAACCCTAAACCCTAAACACTAAACCCTTAAACCTTAGACTCCAAACCATAAACCCTAAACCCTAAACCCTAAAACCCTAAACCCTAAACCTTAAACCCTAAACATGAAACCCTAAACTCTATTAAACAAAAAATCTTAAATGCAAAACCTTAAACCTTAAACCCTAAACCCTAAACTAAAACTTAAACCTTAAACCGAAAACTTAAACCCTAAACCCCAAACCCTAAACTCTAAATACTAAACCATAAACCCTAAACCATAAACCCTAAAACTTAAACTTAAATAAAAAATAAAATAAAATAAAATAAAATCCTAAACTAAAATAGAAACCTAATACTAAAAATAAAATAAAATATAATAAAAATAAAATTAAATAAAATAAATAAAAACCTAAACTAAACTAAAAAATAAAATAAACCTAGAAATAAAAACCCTAATTAAAATAAAAACTAAACCTAAAATAAAAATAAAATAAACCTAAGCTAAAATAAAATAAAAACCTAAACCTATAAAATAAATGTAACAATAAATAAAAAATACACCTAAACCCTAAACTAAAAGAAACCTAAACATAAAATAAAACTAAAGTAAAATGAACCTAAACCTAAACCTAAAATAAACTAAACCTAAATGTAAACTTAAAATAAATAAAATAAAATAAACTAAAAATAAACCTAAGCCTAAACTAAAAAATAAAACCTTAAAACAAACCTAAAATATCAACCTTAAACCTAAACCTAAAAAAATAAAATATAAACCTAAACCTAATCCTAATAGTAAAAAACAAAAATAAAATTAAAATTAAACTAAAAAATAAACTTAAACCTAAACCTAATCCTAAAAAATATACTAAAATAAAAAATCCTACACTAAAATAAACTAACCTAAAATAAATAAACTAAACTAAATAAAAGTAGAAATAAACCTAAATAAAAATAAATTAAATTAAAATAAATAACCAAATAAACTAAATAAATTTGAACCTATCGATTTACTTAATTAAAAAAATCCTAAACCCTAAATCCTAAAACCTAAACCCTAAACTCTAAACCCTAAACGCTAAACCCTAAACCTAAACCTAAACCTAAACTAAACCTAAACTCAACTATCCTAAACCTAAAACTAAAACTATAAACTAACCTAAACCTAAACTCTAAATCTTAAACCTTAAACCTAACCTAAAACCTAAACTAAACCTAAACTCTAAACCCCATCCTAAACCTAAACCTAAACTAAACCTAAAACCCTAAAAAACCTAAACTTAAACTAAACCCTAAAAACCCTAAACCCTAAAGCCTAAACACTAAATCCTAAATTTAAAATCCTAAACCCTAAACCCTAACCTTAATCCCTAAACCCTAATAGCATAAGCCCTAAAATCCTATACTTTAAACCCTAAACCCTAACACTAACCCTAAACCCCAAACCATAAACCTAAACTTAAAATAACTAAATAAATTAAAAAAAAAAATTAATCCCTAAAACCTAATAAATTAAACCTAAACCTAAACCCTAAACCCCAAACCCTAAACCTAAACCTAAAGTAACTAAATAAATTAAAAAATAAACCTAAACCCTATAATCTAAAAAACCTAATGCTAAACCTAAACCCTACGAATAGGCAGAACCTTAACGATAGGAACATCACTACCAACTAGGCTCAGTCTAGATGTGGCGGTGAAGGTGAAGGAGGAGGTTATCACAGTCGTGGTGGGGGATCTAAAGGTGCTAGTGGATATGGAGGTGGTGGTTAGAACAATGGTGGTTATGGAGGCGGGAAGAGCGACAAAGATGACAGCTGCTGTGGTGGTGAAGGGAGAGATCGATGATATGATGGTGGATACCACTACTTGAGAAACTGAAGAACGACTGATCCAATTTGTTGCTTCTAGAACTGTGTCTTTATAGTAGAGATGATTCTAGTTATGTAGGGTTTTTGATTTGCTCTATGTGTGCTCATTTTCTATCTATGTTGATGCTTATGCTTTAGAAAACATGGTGGGTTACTTGGTTGATGAAATTGAAAAGAAGAAATATTTAATCTAAATTTGTTCTTTGTTAAAAATAAATAAAAACCCTAAACCCTAAACTATAACCTGAACCCTAAACTTAAAACCTAAATCCTAAACCCTAAACCTTAATCCCCAAACCCTAAACACTAAAACCCTAAACCCTAAACCCTAAAACCTAAACCTTAAACCTTAAACCCTAAACCCTACACCCTAAACTCCAAACCTTAAACCCTAAACCTGAAACCCTAAACTAATCCAAAACCCTAAAAAGCTAAAAACCTAAACCTAAACTAAATAAAACTTTAAAATAAAAAATATAAAATCTTAGACTAAACTAAAATAAAATAAAATCTTAAACTAAAACCTAAACCTAAACCTAAACCTAAAAAGAAAATAAAATAAATAAAATTAAACCTAAAAAATAAACCTAAACATAAACCTAAAAAATAACTAAAATAGAAAACCTAAATAAAAATAAACTAAATAAAAATAAAAAATAATAAAAAAATAAAAAAAATAAAAAATAAACTAAATAAACTAGATAAACTTAAACCTACTAGTTTACTTAATATTATAAAAATAAAAAATTATAAAAAAGTAAAAATGAAAATTAAAAAAAAAACATAACCTAAATCATATACCTTAAAACTAACCATAAACCCTAAACCCTAAAACCCTAAACACTAAACCTTAAACCTTAAACCCTAAACCCTGAATCCTCTAACTTACAACCCTAAACCCTGAATCCTCTAACTTACAACCCTAAAGCATAAACCATAAACCCTAAACCCTAAACCCTAAAAACATAAAAACTTAAACCTAAACTAAATAAAACCTAAAAATAAAATAAATAAATAAACCTAAACCTAAATAAAATAAAATAATAGAATAAATAAAAACTCAAACCTAAACCTAAACTTAAGCATAAAAATAAAATAAGATAAAAAATAAAAACTAAAATAAAATATAATAAATAAAAACTTAAACTAAACTAAAAAGTAAAATAAACTTAAAAACTAACAAACCTAAATAAAATAAGAACTAAACATAAAATAAAAATAAATTAAACCTAAAATAAATTAAAATCAAAACTAAATAAAAACCTAAACCTAAAACATAAAATTAAAAATAAATAAATAAATAAAACCTAAACCCTAAACTAAAAAAAATAAACCTAAAATAAACAAAATAAAATAAACCTAAACCTAAACTAAAATAAATTGAACTAAAATTAATAAAACCTTAAGCTGAACCTAAAATAAACTAAACCTAAAACCTAAACTAAATAAAATAAAATAAATTAAAATAAACCTAAACTTAAACTTTAAAATTGAACCAAAAAAATAAACCTAAAATAAAAACCTAAAAAAATAAATAAAAATTCTAAACTTAAACCTAAAACCAAAAAATAAAGCCTAAACCTAAAAAATAAAATAAAAATAAAACTAAGCTAAAAAATAACATAAACCTAAACCTAAACCTAAAAAATAAACTAAAATAAAAAAAATTAAACTAAAAGAAATAAACTAAACTAAATAAGGAATAATCCTAAATAAAATAAAAAATAAAATAAACTAAAATAAATAAAAAATAAACTAAATAAACCTAAACATATCATTTTACTTACATAGAAAAAACCCTAAACCTAAAATAAAACTTAAACCATAAAAACCTAAACCCTAAACCCTAAACCCTAAACCCTAAATCCTTAACCGTAAACCCTAAAATAACATAAACCCTAAAGCCTAAACCCTAAACCCTAAATTGAACCTAAAGCCTAAAGCCTAAACCCTAAACCTCCCTATAACTCTAAATGCTAAATCCTAAACCATCAAAACTATAACTCTATACCCTAACCATAAACCCTAAACCTTAAACTTATTTTCACTTTTTGGCATGAGCTGGGTTATGTTTTTGACCTCTTGCTTTTGGGTTGGCCTGATTGTTGCTACCTAGTGGTTATTGTCTTTTCAGCCTAGGTTGGATTGGTTTTTTTAGCCTGGTGGCTGCTGTCTTCTCAGCCTTATTACTCTAATTATTTGTGGATGAGATAGACCGGGCTTTATTATGTTTTTTGAACTACTTGGCTTGTTGGCTCATCTCTTGAACTCGAATTACTTTTTGCTAGTTTTTCATGGTTGGTTGGGTGGCCTTCCAAGTGGAAACTACTGTTGGTTGTTGCCTTTCTAGGCCTTATTTTTTAGAATTTCCTAACTACTTCTTTAGGGGCTGCCTCCCAGTTCCTTATTGTTTCTTGTTAGATCCTTCACTTGTATTTTCTTATTCTCCTGGGATTATCCTCTATTGGGTGCATTGTTTGAAGCATATTTTATGCTATTATTATGCTTCTTGTTGGATTAGCCTTTATTGTTGGGGAAGTTTGGTTTTTTGGTTGGTCCTGGCTAGCTATTGTTATTGCCTTTCTATGGTGTCTATGCTTTTTTTTGGACCTCTGTTGTGTGGCGCTTTGTTGGTTTTTTGCTTTTGCTTAGCTGCTAAGGATGCTACCTTTGTTGGTTACTTATGATGGGTTGTTCTCTGGTGGTTGCCTTATAGCTGTTTTACTTAGCTAGTTTGGTTGGAGGATTTTTAGTAGTCTTTGGAATCTTGGTTGGTTGATTTTTTTTCCTTATTGGTATGTTCCTTCTTCTTGGACAATTTGTTGGAGCCTTTTGTTGTGCTGGCCAAACCTTTGTTGATCCTATTGGATTGGACTTTTTGGTTTCTGGTGGTTGGTGGCTGCCTTTGGCCACCTTTTGTGTGGCTATTTTGTCTTCTGGTGATTCATACTAGTGGCAGCTTATGTTTCCATCAGTTGATGGTTTCATTTCTGAGATGTTTAGTCGTTTATGGTTGCTCACCCTGGTTTGGCTTGGTGACTGGTACTTGTTGGGACTTTGGCTTGAGGGCTACGATCTTGGTTTTGTTGGTTATTTCTCTGTAAATTAGCATGGGTATGTTGCTTGCTCATGGTTGGTTTTAGTTTTCCCTAGTTTGGAGCTTGGATCGGTATTTGGATAATGGTTATTGTTGGTGTTCACATGTTCTAGCCTCTCTAGGTTATTGTGATTAGTATGTTGTGGTTTTGTTTATTGGTTTGGTCGCTAGTTGTCGGGGTTGCTCTTGTTTAATGGGATCTAGAACTCTACGGATGGCCTTGGATGTTTTCTTGTAACAAGTATGTTGGCTATGATGGTACTCACCTCTTCTCTTTGGTTAGTAGCATTACATATGATTATAACCCTTCTTTATGAAGATTGGATGCTAATATGTATTATTGTCCCTTGAGATGATCCTAATTGAACCCAAGCCTTCTCTTTCTCAGCTCTCTCCTTTTCCTCTCTTTATCCTTATCCTTTTTAGCTATGATTTTTGCCTTTGTAGTGTTTTTGATTTCTTTTCGTTGCAACTTTTGAGGGAATGGTCATTACTCACCAACCCAAGTATCATTGTTGTGGATCTTGCTTATCTTGCTTTCTCAAAGGAATCATGAACTGTCACGACTCATCCTTTTACTATTAGATTTATTTTAGTCTTACTCTGTGTCTTTTTCTCTTGTGCTTTTTAGCTGTTGTATTTGCTCTTTTGTTCACTTTTCTTTTCCAAATGTGCTTAGTTGGGCGACTAGCTCTTTAGGTTTCATGTTGCTCTAAGCGCAGTAGAATTTTAGAGCTTTACCCCTTTTAAGGATATTACATCTTTTCCTTTTATGGTAATAAAATTCTAACTTCCCCCCCCCACCCCCCCCCAAAAAAAAACCCTAAACCCTAAACTTAAACCTAAACCAAACTTAAACCCTAAACCCCTAAACCTAAACCCAAAAAGCAAAACCTAAACCTAAACTTAAACCTAAAATAAATAAAATAAATTAAAATCCTAAAAAATAAAACCTAAAAATAAATAAAAAAATCCTAAACGAGAATAAAATAAAAAAAATGAAAAAAACTAAAACCTAAACCTAAACCTAAGCCTAAAAAGATAATAAAATAAAAAATAAAAAAGTAAACTAAAATAAAGTAAATAAAAATCTAAACTAAACTAAAAAGTAAAAAACCTAAAAAAAAAACTAAACCTAAAATAAAAATAAAATAAACCAAAATAAACTAAAATAAAAACTAAATAAAAACCTAAACTTAAAAAAATCCTAAAATAAAACCTTAAAATAAATAAAAAATAAAACCTAAACCCTCAACTAAAAAAGGAAACCCTAAACCTAAAATCAAAATAAAATAAACCTAAACATAAACTAAAGAAAAGAAATTAAAATAAATAAAACCTAAACCTAAAATAAACTAAACCTAAACCAAAACTAAAACAAAATAAAATAAAATAAACTAAAAATAAATCTAAACCTAAACTAAAAAATAAAACCTAAAAATAAACCTAAAATGAAAACCTAAAAACTAAACCTAAAAAAATAAAATAAAAACCTAAACCTAAACCTAAAAATAAAAAATAAACATTAACCTAAAAAATAAAATAAATAAAATAAAATAAATAAAAAATAAACTAAATAAACCAAAACCTACTACTTTAGTCTCTTTCTAATTAAATAACTACCCTAGCTATCTTACAATCAAAAGACTAGACTACATGGTTTTAAAATCGTAGGACTTAGCTGGCGGACACTCAGGGGTTATAAGTCCAGAAGTCAGAAAATTTATAAAATAAAATAAATTAAAATAAAGAAAAAATAAACTAAATAAACCTAAATTGACCACTTTACTTAATTTAATAAAATAAAAAATAAAAAAAGTAAAACAAATAAAATAAATAAACTAAATAAACCTAAATCTACTAGTTTACTTAATTTAAAAAAGTAAAAAAACCAAAAAAAACCCTAACCCTAAACCCTAAACCCTAAAACTAACCATAAACCCTAAACTCTAAACCCTAAACCTACTACTCTAAACCCTAAACCCTAAATCGCAAACCCTAAATTAGAAATCCTAAAACCTAAACCCTAAACCCTAAAAACCTAAAAATAAAAAGATAAACTAAATAAAACCTAAAATTAAAATAAATAAAAAACCTAAACTTAAATAAAATAAAAAACCTAGATAAAACCTAAACCCAAAAATAAAATAGAATAAAAAATAAAAACTAAACTAAAATAAAATAAATAAATACTTAAACTAAACTAAAAAATAAAATAAACCTAAAAATAAAAAGCCCAAATAAAATAAAAACTAAGCTTAAAATAAAAATAAATTAAACCTAAAATAAAATATAATAAAAACTAAATAAAAATCTAAACTTAAAAAGAAAAACTAAAAATAAAATCTAAAAAAAACATAAACCTTAATCTAAAAAAAAAACCTAAACCTAAAATAAATAAAATAAAATATACCTAAACCTAAACTAAAATAAACTAAACTAAAATAAATAAAACTGAAACCTAAACCTAGACCCTAAATTAAATAAAATAAAATAAACTAAAAATAAACCTAAACCTAAACTAAAAAAAAACTTAAAAATAAAACTAAAATAAAAACCTAAAACCTAAACTTAAAAAAATAAAATAAAAACCTAAACCTAAATCTAAAAATAAAAAAATAAAACCTAGACCTAAAAAATAAAATAAAAATATAACTAAACCATAAACATAAACCTAAACTTAAAAAATAAACTAAAATAAAACACCCAAACCAAGATAAATAAACCTAAAATAAATGAACTAAACTAAATAAAAATTTGAACTAAACCTAAATTAAAATAAAAAATAAAATAAACTAAAATAAATAAAAAATAAACTAAATAAACTTAAACTTACTTGTTTACTTAATTAATAAAAAACCTCTAAAACTAACCCTAAACCTACAACTCTAAACCCTAAAACCCTAAAACCTAAACCTTAAGCCCTTAACCATAAACCCTAAACCCTAAAACCTACAAGGCTAAACCCTAAACCCTAAACTGCAAATCATAAACCATAAATCCTAAACACTAAACCTTAAACCCTAAAAACCTAAAAACATAAACATAAACTAAATAAAACTTAAAATTAAAATAAAAAAAAACCTAAACTTAAATGAAATAAAAAAAATAAAATAAAATAAAAAACCTAAACCAAAACCTATACCAAAAAATATAAAATAGATTAAAAATAAAACTAAATTAAACTAAAATAAATAAAAATTTAAACTAAACTGAAAAAAATAAACCTAAAAATAAAAAGCCTAAATAAAATAAAAACTAAGCTTAAAATAAAAATAAAATAAACCTAAAATAAAATTAAATAAAAACTAAATAAAAATCTAAACTTAAAAAAAACTAAAAATAAAATCTAAAAAGAATGTAAACCCTAATCTAAAAAAAACCTAAACCTAAAATAAATAAAATAAAATATTCCTAAAGCTAAACTAAAATAAACTAAACTAAAATAAATAAAACTAAAACCTAAACCTAAAATAAACTAAACCTAAACCTTAAACTAAATAAAATAAAATAAATTAAAAATAAACCTAAACCTAAACTTAAAAAAAACCTAAAAATAAAATAAAATAAAAACCTAAAACCTAATCTTTAAAAAATAAAATAAAAACCTAAACCTAAACCTAAAAATAAAAAATAAAACTTAAGCCTAAAAAATAAAATAAAAATAAAACTAAACTAAGACATAAACATAAACCTAATCCTAAACTTAAAAAATAAACTAAAATAAAACACGTAAACAAAATAAATAAACCTAAAATACTTAAACTAAACTAAATAAAAATAAAAAATAAACCTAAATTAAATTAAAAAATAAAATAAACTAAATAAACTTAAACTTATAGGTTTACTTAATTAATAAAAAACCCCTAAAAGTAACCCTAAACCTACAACCATAAATAATAACCATAAACCTAAAAAACTCTAAACTAACTCTAAACACTAAACCCTAACCCCAAAACTAACCCTAACCCTAACCCTAAACCCTAAACCATAAACCCTCAACCCTAAAACCCTAAACCCTAAACCCTAAACCCTAAAGTCTAAGCCCTAAAATCTAAACCTGAACCCCTATCCCTAAACCCTAAGCTAACCCTAAAGCATAAACCCTAAACATTAAAGCCTAAACACTTAACCTTTAACCCTAAATAATAAACCTAACCTTAAACCCAAAATCCTAAATCCCAAAACTCTAAAATCCTAAACCCTAAACTCTAAACCCTAAATCCTAAAAACCTAAAAACCTAAATACCTAAACCTATACTAAATAAAACCAAAAAATAAAATAAATAAAAAACTTAAACTTGAAATAATAATAATAAATAAAATAAAATAAAAACCTAAACCTAAACCTAAAGAAATTAATAAAATAAACTAAATTAAAATAAATAAAAACCTATACTAAACTAAAAAAATAAAATAAAACTAAAATAAAAAATTAAAATAAAATAAAAATTAAACATAAAATAAAACTAAAATAAACCCAAAATAAAATAAAATAAAATGAAAACTAAATAAAAACATAAACCTAAAAGATAAACCTTAAAATAAAACCTAAAAATAAATAAATAAATAAAACCTAAACCCTAAATTAAAAAAAACCTAAACCTAAAAAATAAAATAAAATAAAAAACCTAAACTAAAATAAATAAACCTAAAATAAATAAACAAAACTAAATATAAATTAAAAAACCTAAATGGAGATTAAAAATAGAATAAACTAAAATAAATAAAAAATAAACTAGATAAATCTAAACCGACCGATTTACTTAATTTAAGAAATAAAATCATAAACCCTAAATCTTAAACCCTAAACCATAAAAAACTCAAAACCTTAAACCTAGCCCTAAATCCTAAACCCTAAAAGCATCAACCCTAAAACCACCTAAACTAAGTAACTAAATAAATTAAAAAATAAAACTAAACACTAAAACCTAATAAACAAATCTAAACCTAAACCACGAGAATGGGAACCTTGATGGGAACATCAGCGTCAACCGGGCTCGGTCTAGATTGTGGTAGAAGTGAAGAGGCTGATCACGATTATTGCAATGGTGTGGGAATCTGGATGTCTGTGGTGGACATGGAGGTTGTGGTGAGTAATAGTAGTTATGGGCGGGAGGAGCAATGGAGGTTCTTGCGTGGTGGTGAGGGAGAGATCAAGGATCACGATGGTGGATTACGTCATTCAGGCGGGGAGGTCATGGGAACTAGAGAAACTAGAAAATAGCTGATCCGATCTGATGCTTATGGAACTGTGTTTTTCATTAGAAATGATTCTAGTTATCTAGAGTTTTTGATTTTCTCTATGTGTGCTCATTTTTTATCTATCCTGTCGCTTGTGTCTTAGAAAACTTATGGTGTTAAAAACCTTAAACTAAAATCGGAACCCTCACAGAGGCTAAAACCCTTAACCTAAACCCTACCCCTCTCAAACCTCCCCAAACCTGAGCCCTCCACCTACCCTAATATGAAGGCTGGTTACTTAATTTAAAACACGGGGCCTAGCCACTAGGCCCTGGGCACTGGTGCCACACTGCCTCTGACCACTAGGCCATGGGCCCAGACTGAGGCTGGGCCTAAAGACCCTGGGCCTGGGCTGAGTCTAAAGGTGACCCTAAAGTGCTGAGTCTGGGCCCAGCCCAGGCCAGATCCTGAGGCCCAAACTGAGGCTACACTGGGCCCTGGGACAGCTGGAATCACACCCAGGCCCTGAGGCTGAGGCTGAGGCCTAGAGCCGGGCGCTGCACTGACCATGGGCCTGATGCTAGACCCTAGGCCCTGGAGCCACTGAGGCTCTGGGCCCTGGGCCCCTGAGCTCACAGATCCTGACTAGGCTTAACAAGGGTTTTAAGATAGATAATAAAACATAAAACTGGAGTAAGATGAGAATAAAATGATAAAACTGCGATTAAATTAGATAAACTAAAATAAAATAAATAAACTTACTACTAAAAATTCTTTAAAATAAATACCTAAATAAAACTAAACATAAAAGATAAAATAAACTAAAATAAGATAAAATAAAACTAAATAAACCCAAAAGAATGACCTAAACATAAAAAATAAATAAAAATAAACCTAAACCACAAAAAAAAACCTAAATTAAAAATAAAATAAATAAAATAAATAAATAAACCTAAACTAAATAAATAAAACCTAAACTAAACTAAATAAATAAAATAAAATAAACTTAAAATTAACCTTTCAACTAAAATAAAACAAAATAAATCTAAAATAAAACTTAAAAAAAAAAAATAAAATAAAACCTAAACCTAAAAATAAAACTTAAACCTAAAAGAAATAAAATGAACTTAATTAAAATAAAATTAAATCTAAAGCTTAAACCTAAAAATAAACTAAAATAAAACTAAACTAAACTAAATAAACCCAAATAATCCATAAATAAAATTAAAATAAGCTAAATAAAACATAAAATAAAGTCTAAAATAAATAAAAAAAAAGTGAATATACTAAATAAACCTAAACTCTTGGTTTGTAATTTTTTTTTTAAACTTTAACCCCTAAATCCTTAACTCACACCACAAAACTGCCTGAGCCACAATCAAACCCTAACCCATGTCACCTCCCAGCATAAACCAAAACCCTAAACCACATGCCTCTAAACCTAAACCATAAACCATAAACCCTAGGCATGACCCCTAAACTTAAACTTAAAGAAGCAAAATAAATTAAAAATAAACTGACCTAAAACCTAATAAACTAAACCACTAAGAATGAGGAACCTTGGCACATCATGGGGCTTGGTTTAGATCACGGTGGTGGAGGCGGTGGTTGTCGTGAGTGGTGGTGGGTGATCTTAGGTGGCGGAGCAATGGTGGTTATGGATGAGGTGTGGTGGAGGTTACAATCATGGTGGTGGGTGAGAGATTAGGGATGATGATGGATCTCGAGGGCCAGATGGTTCGATGGGAAGTGGAGAAACTAAAGAACAACAAATGATATTTTGCTTATGGAGCGTGTCTTTCTGGTAGAGGCGATTCTAGTTATCTAAGTTTTTAATTTTACTATGCATGCTCAATTTTAATCTATGTCATTGCTTGTGTCTTAAAAAACTTGGTGTGTTTCTTAGTTGATGAAATTGAAAAGAAGAAATGTTGAATCTAAATTTGTTCTCTATTAAGAAAATAAAATAAAATCCTAAACCCTAAATTAAAACATGAACCTAAAACTTAAACCTAAACCCACAAACCATAAACTCCCTAAACCTAAACCCTAAACCATAAACCTCAAAACCCCAAACCCTAACCTACAAAGCTAAAATCTAAACTAAATAAAACATAAAATAAAATAAATAAATACACCAAAATAAAATAAAACATAAACAAAACTAAACCTAAACCTAAAAATAAAATAATAAATAAAACTAAAATAAAATAAAATAAATAAAACCCTAAACTAAACTAAAAAATAAAATCTAAATAAAATAAAACTAAACCTAAAATAAAATAAAATTAAAATAAAATCAAAATCAATAAACTAAAGTATAAATAAACATAAAAATAAATAAAATGACTAAACTACTAAAAAGAAAATAACAAGGCTAAATAAAATAAAATAAACCTAAACCTATAATAATTAAACTAAAATAATTAAACTAAAGATAAAGACATAAAATTTAAAGCTGAAATAAAATAGATAAACTAAAGAGCTGGCTAAAATTAAAACTAAAATAAAGGTTAAACCTAAGATATAAAAGTAAATAAACTAAAAACTACCTAAAATCTAAAAATCAAACCTGAGCCTGCATCCATTAAGATACTTACTAAGATAAATAAATGAGATAAATAAACTATCTATATATAAATAATATAAAATAAATAAAATAAAATGATAAAATGTAAAATAAATAATTAAGGCTAATAACATAGGTTGCTTGTTTGATTTAAAGGGTTAAAGATAAAGATATAAAGAGATAAAATATATACACCTTGCATAGGCCCCTGATACCACTGGGCCACACCCCACTAGACCTGGGCCCAGGAGCTTTATGGCTGACCTGAAACTGGCTGAGCCACATGGAGATCGGCCCCAAGGCCTGATCCTGGGCTGGCCCTGAAGCCACCAGGCCACAAATCATTTCCCAGATCACGCTGGACCCTGGCCCTGGCCTAAAAGGCCAAGTGACCCTTGACCTAGATCCACAGTTAAGGCTCTAGACATACTTGGGCCCCTGGCCCTGGGCCTAAGCCATAGGCCATGACCCTGAGCTCCCTAGAGGGGGAGCCACAAGGCCACAGACCCTGGGCCACTAGGCCACTGACACTGAGCAGGACCCACTGGGCCCTGCACTGAAACAAGATGACCCTAGCTGGGGCCCAGATGGCGGCCTGGGCCTGGGTAAGGTCAGGACCTGAGCCACTGGGCCCCAGACCTGGGCCTATCTGGGCCCAACTAAACCTGGGTGAACTAAATAAGATGATAGATAGGATAGATAAAATAAATGGGTAAAAGATAGACCTGGGCCTAAATAAAATAAAATTTAATAAACTAAGATAAATTATAAACTAAACTAAATAAAATAAAATAAACCTAAAGATAAAACCTAAAATAAAACTAAACTATAAAATAAAATAAAATGATTAAAATTAAACTAAATATAAACCTAAACATAAATAAACCTAAAATGTAAAAATATATATAAAATAAACCTACCTAAAACCTAAACATGATAAAATAAACATAAACTAAACTAAAAATGATAAACCTAAAAAAATAAACCTAAACCCTAAATTAAAATAAATTAAAGATAAACTAAACTATTAAAAATCTAAAATAAATCTAAAATAAAACAAAACTTAAACAAAACCTAAATCTAAAAGTAAAATAATAATTAAACATAAATAAAATAAAATAAACCACCCTGACCTAAAAATAAAAATAAATTAAAACTATAAACTAAAATAAATAAAATAAATAAACTAAATAAAATAAAAATAAATAAAGAAAAAAATAAATAAATAATAATTAAATAGTAAACTACACTTGGGTTTAATTAATTAAAAAAACCCTAAACCTAAAGTAAATCTGAGAGAAAAGATGTCATGGGCCAAACCTGACCTACCCAAACCACTAGCCTAGGCCACTAATACATGACCCCTAGGCCCAGGCAGCACTTAACCCCACCCTGGGCCCCCCAAATCCCACCCTGGGCCCCTACCCTTCCACCTGACCCTAAACCCATAGCTATAAACCTCCTGACCCTACCACAACCCTAAACCCTAAACTTAACCACAAACTAGGTTATATTTTTGACCTCTTCCTTATAGGTTGGCCTTGTGGTTTTCCACAGTGGTTCTATCTTTCAATCTTTGGTTGGCTTGGTTTTACTGGTGGTTATTGTCTCTGCATTACTTGATGGTGGATGAGATGTTTTCTACTCAAGCTTTATTCTATTTACTTTTGGTTGGCTTGTTGGCTCTCCTCTTGAACTCGAATTACTTTTTGTTAGTTTTTCATGGTTGAATGGGTGGCTTTCCTAGTGGGAACTATTATTGGTTGTTGCCTTTCTAGGCCTCCTTTTGGAGAGTTTTCTGGCTACTTCTTTATGGGTTGCCTCCCAGTTCCTTGTTGTTTATTGCTGGATCTTTTTTTTCCTTTATTTTGTGTTTAGGTATTCTCCTGTGATTAGCCTCTGTTGGGTATATTATTTGTAGCAGGGTTTATGTTGTTATTATGCATCCTATCAGGTTAGTCTTTATTGATGGGTTTGGTTTTTTAGTTGATCTTGGCTAGCTGTTATTATTATCTTTCTATGGTGGCTCTGCTTCTTTTAGACCTCTGTTGTGTGGTGCTTTATTGGTTTTTTACTTTTCCTTGGCTACTGGGGTTGCTTCCTTTGTTGGTTTCTTATGATGGATTATTCTTTGGTGGTTGCCTTATGGCTATTTTGCTTAGCTGGTTTGGTTAAAGGATTTTTAGTTGTCCTTGAAATCTTGGTTAGTTGATTTTTACCTTGTTGGTCTTTTCCTTCTTCTTGGACAATTTGCTAGATCCTTTTGATGTGTTGGTCAAACCTTTGATGATCATTGTGGATTGAAATTTTTTTTGGTTTGGTGGTTAATTGTGGCTTTTTGTGTTGGCTATTTTATCTTCTTAGTGATTTTATTGACTACAATTTATGTTTCCTTGATGATGGCTTTATTTACGAGCCATTTAGTTATTTGTGGTTGCTCACCCTGGTTTTTGGTGGTACTACTTTGGGACTTTGAGGTCTCATATCTTGGTTTTGTTGGTTATTTCTTTGTTATTAATTGGCATGGGTTTGGTTCTTGCTGATGGCTGGTTCTACTTTCCCTAGTTTGGAGCTTGGATGGTTATTTGGATAATGGCTATTGTTGGTGTTCTGACTTTATTCTATCCTCTCTCTGGGTTATTGTTAATAGTCTACTATGGTTTTCATTTAGTGGTTTGGCTGCTAGCTAGTTTCTAGTCGGTTGCACTTTATTTAATGGCACAAGATCTGGAACTCTATGGACTACTGGCCTTAGTTATTTGCTTATATCAGTTATGCTGGTTATAATGGATTCAATGTTACTCACCTCTTCTATCTGGTTAGTAGCATTACATATGATTATAACCCTTCTTTATGATGTTTGGATGCTCATATGTATTGTTGCCCTTTGAGGTGATCTTAACTTAGCCCGAGCCTTCTCTATCTTAGCTCTCTCCTTTTCCTTTCTTTGTCTTTATCCTTTTTAGCTATCATTTTTGCCTTTGTAGTGATTTTCTAATTTCTTATACAAGTTGAAACTTTATAGAGGGAATGGACATTCATTAACACAAGTTCTGTTATTGTGGATCTTGCTTATCCTGCTTTCTCAAAGGAATCATTAACTGCTATTGACTCATCCTATTACTATTTTCAAGATTTGTTTTAGTTTTACTCTGTGACTTTTTCTATTATGCTTTTTAACTGTTGTATTTGCTCTTTTGTATTTTTTTTCTTTTTTTAATGTACTTAGATGGGGGTTTAGCTCTTTAGGTTTCTTGTAGCTCAGAGCGGTATAATTTGAGAGCTTTACCCCCAAAGATATTGTATCTTTCCTTTTATGATAATAAAATTTTAACTTTCCCCAAAAAAACCTAAACTTAAACCACTAAATAATAAAACCATAAACCTTATTATACACGACCACACAACCCCTAAACCCTAAACCTTAAAAAAACCTAACCCCAAACCCAAAACCCTAAATAAACTATAAACCCCCAAACCCCTCGTTCCTCTCCTCTTTGGCTCTCTCATTTCATGTTCCCTTTCATTTTTCTTATGGTTTGGCCGCTCATCAGCCTTCCCCGATCATATTTTTTGGTTTATTGCTCTCGGTTTGGATGCTTATGTTATTTTTCCTTGATCTTACAATCACGGAGGCACCGCTTTCTGTGCAACCGAGCTCATTGAACTTGGAGGTGTTGGCTAAGCCTTCCGTTCTACAAGGTAATTTGGATCTGACTTCATCCATTCACCCTTTTCCTTCAAGTCCTTCAAGGATGCATTATCTAAATAACACTTGCTCTAATGCTTGATTAACTTAATCTCAACTTCCTTCCATGGAATGCCAACTATAATGTGCTCAGATCTTGATGTGGAAAAATTGGCAAAGCCCTTTTAATTTTCTTTAGTTGGAAAATTTTCCTTACGTCTTCGACTCTTGACAATATACGATCCTTCTTTCATAGCCTAAAGCTTTCGGGAGTTTTCACTATCGGGTTGATCAATCCTAAGCATATCCTTATTCAACTATCAAATGATTTAAAGTACTCAAGAGTCTTTGCTCATCACTCCTACTTTGTGTACAATTGTCAAATGAGGCTCTTGAAATAGTCACCTCTTTTTGATGTCAAAGAGGAATCCCTTATTGTTCCTTTATGGATAGCCTTTCCAAACATGAGGATACATTATGTTACCCATCAAGTCCTATTTGCGATTGGTGCTCTCTTTGGTAGGCCCCATCAAATTGATCAGGCCACCACCGTGAGATCTCGACCATCAGTTGCACATATCTTGGTTGAGATTGATATTACTAAAAAGTACCCTAAAGAAGTTTGGATCGGTTCAAAAAAATTTGGGTATAATCAAAAAGTGGAATTTGAAAATTTCCCTATTTTTTGCACCTGCTTGTAAGATCCATGGTCATGATCACTCAGAATGCTTTGTGTATAATCTTAAAGAAAGAATAAATTGTCGGATCTTAATCCCACTCTAGGAAATGAAAAAACCAATAAGTTCACTTATGTGCCTAAAGCTACTCAAAATGGGACTCACCCTCCTACCCCTACTCCTTTACTATCTACTAATTTGCCTATTGGAGAACAATCTGAGCATGGTAAAAATAATGATATTGAGGTTTTGAGGAAACTAATGATAACTTAATTAACATTACTACTTGTAATAATTTGGCATCACAAGACAATCCCACTCAAATGAACCATAATGGTGATTTGAATGGGAATCTCAAGTTGGATCAAAATCTCAAAATTAATTCTAGAATTGTTTTGAAAAATGTTGATACTTTGGTGATGGACCAAAATCTGAATAATCATCATGGAAATAAGAATGAAATTTGTGCTATTAATGGTGTCACAACCTCTCCTTCTATTACCTACAGTGATATCCATGCTAATCAATTTCTCAACCTAACTCGATACCAAAGAAGGAGAAATCACCATTAAGAATGCTTTGACAGATCTTGCTCTATATATCAACCACTCCCTTTCGATGGAGATACATTGGACATAGATAGGCTTTTCAAACTGTTATTTAAAAAAATCCCTAAAAGCTAGAATGTTCACTAATAGCTCCACTAGAACCACTCGATCTTCTCTAACTTCTCACAAATAATTGCTTCATGCTCTCTTTTTCTTCTCCTTCAATTTTTTCGTTATCTCTTTTCTTTTCCTTCCACCTTATTATGATCAATTTTCTTATTTGGAATGTTAGGTATTGGAACTCTCCTGCATGAATTGTGTTAGTAGCCTTTGCACTCATAACATAACCACTTACTTGTTATTATTGAGCCATTCATTCACTCTTCTAAGATCACCCATGTTGCTAGAATGCTTGGCTTTCAAAATTTCTTTTATAATATTAGTAATAAAATTTGGTATTTTTGGAATAATTTAATCAACATTTCTATCCTTGATGATCTCAAACAATTGGTTAATGTTCAAATCTCATTGGGTGAATTTTCTGCTCTTGGTTCCTTTATCTATGCTTCTTGTAATAGAGCTGGTAGGAACATCCTTTTGGATCACTTAAGAACCTTCTCCTCCTCAGTTAACAAACCCTGGTTGGTTGGGGGTGATTTCAACACTATTATTGCTTCCTCAGAAAGAAGGAGAGGCTGCTCTCCTAACATCCATTCCATGGAAGATTTCTCTAATATGATCCTCAATTGTAACCTGATTGATATTGGTTTTAGCTCACTATCATTGGCATAACTCTAGACTTTTGGCTTGATAGGACCCTCTTTAATTCCCTTTGGATTAATGGCCCCTCTTCTATTGAGCATTTGAGCAGAACTTTGTCTGACCATGCTCCACTTTTGATCTCTATCAAAACTTCTTCCAGTAATCTTTCCTACCCTACTCATTTTAGATTCCAAAATATGTGGACCCAACATCATGATTTCATTAATGTTGTTTCCATTAATTGGATGGCCCCTATTCACCCAGACTATTCCATTAAAGGCATGATTCAGCTTTGGCTTAAGCTCAAAAGACTTAAACAAAACTTAAATTGGTGGAACAAGCATCATTTTAAAAATCTTTTTGCTAATCTCAAAATTACGGAACAATTAGTTTGCTCCCTTGAAGATGTTGTCTTAACTGATCCTAGTAAGCTTGATGAGTTGAACACTGCTAAAGATAACTTGATAAATTATCGAATATGGAGGAAACCCTCGTCAAAAGGTTGCTAGCAAACATAATGCTGATGGTGATAGAAATACAAGGTATTTCCATGCTCTTTTCAAAAAAAGGAAAGCCTTAAACTCTATTCAAAAAATCAAAAATATTAATGGTATTTGGATCATGATAATAATGAAATTAAAGATTCATACAACATTTTCAAAATTTATTAAACATCAACCCCTCCCTCCAAGAAGCCCTCTCCCACACACTATGATTACTAATGATGAAAATCAATTACTCACTTTACGTCCTATTGAAGATTAGTAGTACTCTAGCATGAATACGACTCATTGCTAGCCACGATGGCTACCACATTTCTTTCGATTGTTGGCCTTTTATTAAGTCTGACCTTGTTGATGCTATTATTGATTTCTTTGATGGCAGCTCTTTACCTAGATTCTTTTCTAGCACTTCCATTGTCCTCATTCCCAAAACTAATAATCCGATTCTTGGGGATTTTAGACTATTGCACCTTCTTTTAAAACTCATTGCTAAATTAATTAATAATAGGATAAGTCCTTTGCTAAAATTATTTCTCCCAACAAAGCTTCGTTAAAAAGAGAGCTATATCGACAATATTCTTCTAGCCCTAGAGCTGGTTCATGACATTGATGTTCCTACTATAGGTGGCAACATCCTCCTCAAATTGGACATCTCTAAAACTTATGATAACCTCTCGTGAGATTTCCTCTTTCAAATCTTACATTTGTTTAGGTTTTCTGATAATTTCATCCTCAAAAAAGTATTACCAATGTTTGGTTCTCTGTTATTATGAATGGTGAGTCCCTAGGTTTCTTTACTTCAAGGCACTTAAGACAAGGAGACCCCCTTTCACCCTCTCTTTTTATTATTGCTATTGAATATCTTTCGAGGAGCACATGATCTTTTCAATAAAATCCTACCATATTTTTTAAAACTCATGGTGGTCTCCATGTTTCTCATCTCAGTTCTGCACAATAAAACTATTAAAAACCTTTTAAATGAATTTGGCAAAGAAAGTGGTCTCTTTCTCAATGAAGGAAAATGTTGTTTCATTCCATTCCTAAAATCCTACCAATAGGCTCAACCAAATCTCTAGAATTACTAATTTTCACATCAACTTCCTATTAATTATCTCGGGGCTCTACTTTTTAAAGGTCAGAAAAGATCTCATCTTTTTGATGATCTTGTCAAGAAAATCTCTAATAAAATTTCTATTTGAGAATTTTATTTACTCTCTTTCGGTGGTAGGCTCACTTTGATTAAGAGCACTCTTAATTCTATGCCTTTATATCTCATCCAAACCATTGTGCTGACCATGTCTATCATTAACAGAATTGAGTGTCTCCTTAACAAATTTTTCTGGGGCTCTAATAACTCATCTAAAAGAATGCACTGGACCTCTTGGTTTAAAAGTTTTGGCACTCTCGCTGAAGGTGGTCTTGGATGTAAGCCAATCAGAGAAGCTATCACTTTCTTTTCCTAAAAACTCTGGTGGAATTTTAGGAGTAACAATAGTCTTTGGGCTAATTTCATGACTACTAAATATTATCAAGCACCTCCTCATTTGTTCCTATAAAGCGGGACTCTCTGTTTGGAAAAGACTTTGTTCCATCAAATGGGATGTAAAATCCTTAATTTTTTGGGGGATTAACTCTTGCTCCTCCTTCTTTTAGCAAAATAACTGGAGTGGATGTGGGTCCATTGATGACTTACTCTCTACCCATTCCACTACCGCTATTAAAATAAAATCTTTCTGATAGAATAATATGTGGAACAATAATAAGCTTACTGATTATATTCCTTCTTTTCTCTTGAACAAACTTACTACATTCCTATCATTCCTACCAATCCAGATCAAATACTTTTTAAGCTCTCACAGAATGGTGATTTCAACTTTAAAAATGTTTGGCTTCACATTGAAGAAACTCATGATTCTTCCAATGTGTTTCTCAAACTTTGGAATATCCCTACTTCTTATTCTATTCTTACTTGGCATATTTTGAAAAACTTCATCCTGTTGACTCCTTGTTGTGGGGTAAAGTTTTCAATTACCTTCAAAATGTCAATCTTTGCTTTTACATTGAGAATGTGAATCATGTCATTGTTAGCATTGCTTCTCTTCTAAACTTTAGATTTGGTATGATGATCTCTTTAACATTATCATTTTCAATGGCTCCCTAACTTTATATCAACTTCTTGAAGTTTATTTTGACAATACTATTAAAGGTCGCATTAAAGTCATAACTGCTATCACTCTTATTTGGTTCATATGGTTGGATAGAAATGAAGCAAAATATTGTGAGATCCCCATGAACCACATGAGGATAATTGCTAGAATTAAAACAAAATTAGTCTAATGCCAATCTCATTCACTACAACCAATTCAAGGTTGTAAATTTGTAATGGGTCTTTAGGATCAATGAAATGACAATATTGTTTATTGGGTAAAACCTCATGATCATACTATTAAAATTAATCTTGATGGCTCATCTCATAAAGGTTCAAGTTGTGGTGGCATTTTTAGAAATCTTAATGGTAAAGTCCTATTTTGCTTACCCCTTAATTCATGCTCTATTCCTTTTCTGGCTTATGGCTGCAAAGATTTGCCTTCAAATTGGTTGTCTCAATATTTGGATTGAGGTGGATGCCCTTTCGTTGATTGATCTTTTGACATCCACCAAAATGAGCAACATTGAATTGTACTACCTTCTCAAGCAAACTAAAGTTCTTCTTACCCAATATAATTTTAACATCACTCATGCATGGCATGAGGGTAATGCATGTGCTGATTACCTTACCAATCTGGGAGCTAAATTGGATGGTATAATCTTCTTTGATCAACTCACCCTACCCAAACATTTACGTGGCTTGGTTAATTTGGATAATACTGGGCTCCCTTATCTCAAAAATTAATCTAACCTATGGGATTGATCTGGTTCAATATCTGTTTAAATGAATGCCCATTTTATATTCAGTGTTGTTGTTCTCTTAGTTTTTGCTGATGTTTCACCCAGATACTACTTGCTATTTTGATTTCAGTGGCATGTGTTGTTGGTTTAATTACATTTCCTTTAATTGGGGCTTCTACTTTTTATTACACTAATAAAGTGTTGATGTACCTCTCGAATTTCGATGCATAATCTTAATACTCCCACTAAGTCAATTATTGAGGTGTAACATCATCGCTGGTTTACTATCCCTAATCTTGATTAGGGTCTTACTATCAATCGCCTCCATTATAAGGGTTTACTCATTCTAGAGAGATATACTACTTAATGCTCTATTTGATGCTATATTTTTTTGATCAATAGGGACATATTTCTTTCCTTTTTTTACGGAATTATAATCATGATCCTTGCATCAATGCTTACTTTCCCTTTCAACTTACGTTGATCCCAACTTATCGATATTCTTCTCCTTATTATGGATTGGAATTACCTCCAGTTTCCAATTTTAGTGATCTTTGTGGGATTAAGTCGGAATTAAATTTTGTGTCTTCTTGTTTAAAGATGAAAGCGCTTGGAGCCACTTAGTAACCTATATTGTATCAAGGTTACTTCCTAGTGTTTCTTATGTAGGATGTAATATTTATTCTGATGTTTTAATGTTTGGTTGTTGGATTTTTGGGCTTTTTTTGTCATGCTCTTAGGGTTGGTTTCTTTGATGGTAATTGCTAATCCCCTCTTCCCATCATGTATGGCAGAATCAACACTTCCTTTGTTGTAATTAATATTATTTGTAGGCTAACCTTGTGTTTTGGCTATTTGTTGCCTATTTTTATCTTGACTAACTTTTGCTTTGCTTAGATGTATGATCACCTAATCTCTTCTCCCCTTTAGCTCTATTATAATTATTATACAGACTATTGCATAATTGGATTTTAGCTTATGCTTATGGGGTTTTGGATTGTCTTGATCAATTGGACCTTTTGAGGTTATTGAATGGTTGCTAGCTTTTGCTTTATTACTTATCTCTTTTATGAGCTTATGGGCTACTACTGATCATTCATTTCAGCTAGCTTTGGCCTTATCCATTCCCTATCCTTCTGGGACTTTACTTTTGTTTTGTATATTTGCATTGGGGTTTTTTTTGTCCATTTTGCTATTAATTATCATCTTGGTTATTGGCTGATCTGGATCCTGGACTCCTCTATTCAGCAAGCAATTTATGGGGTTGTCCTACTTGTCCAGCAGGGTGCCTTTGGAGTTGCTTTGCTGATTGCTTTGGCCAACCTCTTTCTTCAAACCTGCCAGGAGAGTGTTTCTTATCTCTGTTTATCCTTTCTCCTTGGTTTGGACTTTCTTAATGGTTTTCAGTTTGATTTTGTCGGGGTTTTTTTGTTGGTTCTTTCTAGGTTTTATCTAAGGCACTATCTATTTGTATTAGGTGGTTCTTTTGGCCAATTTGTTTGTTTATTATCTTATTTGTTGGCTTCTCTGGATCTTTGATTCCTTTGTTCAACTAGCTTCTGGGGTTGTCTTTCTTTCTTGTTGTGGTCTTTGTTGTTTCTTGATTACTTTGGCTAATTTATTTTCCCCTTTACGCCGAGAATTTGTTTTCCTATTTATTCTTATCTCCTTGCGATTAGGTTTTCTTCATGGCTTCTCAGTTTTACCCGTGGTTGTGGGTTTAGCAAACTATTTTCCCATTTTGGAAGGATTTTCTGTTGGTGCGGTGATTTCACTTCTTTCTTTGCATTTTCTACTCCTTGCCTTGGCGGGCCTTTTCCTTCTTTATTTGGAAAGCATCTTCCATTTTGAAGGTTGGTTGTTGGCCAACTTTATTCTATTCTATCTTGGTGGTTGGTGTTATGGATCATTGAATCTTATGTTGACCTCTTGCTCTTGTGGTTGTCTATCTGTTTCCAGTTGATTTTGATGTTATTTTGCTTAAATTTGGTGGGGGTAATAATTACATTATTGCTTACACTGATGGCCTTTCGATTTTTGGATCCTTTATCAAGCAGGATGTCTTTATGGTTCTCGGCTATTCTCTACCCATTCTGGTTATGGGCTTTTGGGTTTTTGCTATTATCATATTCCTTTTCCTTCTTCTTATCTACTATTGTCCTCCCATTTCTATTTCCCTTATCCAACAGATTATTTTTGTGGTTGTTGGTTGTTTCCTGCATAATTTGATTATTGGCTTTTGGGTTTTTACTGTTAGCATTTGGACTGCAGCTGACTTCATATGCTGCTATTTTTTCCCTCTATCTTATGCTACATTTGTGCAGATCATTGTGACTATAGTTTTGCCTCTCTTGATTTTAATCTTTGCACTGTTTAATCTCATTGGGTGGATTTATGGGCACCTTGCTGGTTATTACTCTCAGGATTGTTGGCTGAACTGGATTAATGAGTTTGATCATAAGGAAACAATTTATGTGGTGTTATCTCTGATTATCTCTTACTTGATTTGTCTGTGGTGGGGAGCAACCCTTTCCTGTTTCTTCTTATCTGCTATTGTACTTCCATTTCTTATGGTAATTTGGGCTTAGGGTATGCTGTTTCCCTTTATAATTGATGTTCTCAATTTTCTAAAATAAGGAGGTTGTTAAGAGCTGCATTACTTACATTCTTTTCTTATCTTTTGATGGGAAATAACCCTGAGCTGCTTACTGGACTGTTTTCTAAGAATGTATATTTATTAATGTCCTATATGATTGGAATGGGGTTGATTCCTTGCTTTTATCTTTGTCTGGCTGGTTTGTAGCAGATTTCAAAATTTATTGTTTATTATCCTTTAGATCTAGTTTTCAGTATGGATGACGACATTGATGGTTCTCTTTCATTTGAGTTGGGATTATCATGCCATGGAGCCTAATATGATGACATATATTTGGCATGGGATCCCCTTACCCACTTTGCTCTTAGCTGCTCTTTCCACTTCTGTGTATACAGATTTTCCTATTCTTGTTGGTATTTTGGCTCAAAAGATCTTCATCAAATGGTAAATACTGGTTTGTTGACTATGATGGTTTATGCTTTCACTCCATTTTGGTTTGGTTGTAGCTCTTGTGATGTAACCCTTCCTAAAGTTTGGATGCTCATATTTGCATCCCCAACTTGGTGTACTAGTAGCCTCCTCTATCCCACTTCTTTATTATTACTATTTTTAGATTTTGCTGCTCTCACTTATCATTTTCTCTATACTACTTTAACTGCTCTAACTTCTTCTTGTCTATAATCTTCCAGGTCCTTTTATCTTTTTCTCTTGCAGGTTGCTCCATAGTGTCATGCATTATCACTTTCTACAGAACATTGGCCCTCATCCTTCATTTGCTTACTTTTGTTAATCACTTTGTATCTTTTGCTTGCTTTACTCTTTTCTTTTGTTTCTGGATGTACTTAGATAGGGGATTTACTCCCTAGGCTGATTGTAGCTCTTTGAGTAGTAGTTCTGGAGTTTATCCCCTTTAAGGACTTTGTAATCCCTTTTTTTGTGGCAATAAAATTCCCCATATACGGGGTTTCCCAAAAAAAAATATTAACCTTAAACCTAAAACCTAAACACTAAACTTTAAACCCTAAACCCTCCCACAGGCATAAAACTTAAAACCCTAAACCCTAAACCCTAATCGAACCCCAAACCCTAAACCTAAAGTAACTAAATAAATTAAAAAATAAACCTAAACCCTAAAACCAAACCTAAACCCAGATTGGGTAGAACCTTGATGGCAGGAACATCATTGTCAACCAGGCTTAGTCTAGATTTTGTAGCGGAGGCAAAGGCAAAGGCGAAGGGAGAGGCAACGATTATCGCATTGGTGGTGGGGGATCTGGAGGTACTAGTGGCTATGGAGGTGGTGGTCGGAGTAGTGGTGGTTATGGAAGAGTGAGTGATGAGTGGTGGCGAGGAAGAGATCAGGGGATATGATGGTGGATCTCACTACTTGAGAGGTGGTTATGGTGGGAACTAGAGAAACTAAAGAGTCGATCGATCTACTATTTATGGGTGTCTTTAAAGTAGAGATGGTTCTAGTTATCTAGGATTTTTGACTTTTCATTCATGCTTTTGTTTTACCTTTGTAGTTGCTTATGTCTTAGAAAACTTGGTGTGTGTGGTGTTTATTTTTGAGATGTGGGACACCACGTAGATCTTAATGGGCACTTATTGAAATGATCAAGTACGACATTAAGGCAAGATGCACTATCTAAAAAGATAGAAATCATAACCCTATAATGGACTAATCACCTAATAATGACTCCTAATGCATGATGGCTCTTGAATTTACTAGAGTTCTTTCCCTACTTTACATGAAAAGTAAAGTAGGGTTTATATTAAGCCAAGTTTATTAAGTTCCCTATGAAGGTAAGCCTCCATAGTTAATTGCATCCCAGGGATGTAAAACCATTAAGCATACTCTTTATTAAAGTAGCAATTAAAGTAACATTTCACATTTAGACTATCAGGACTAGTTGTAGAAAATAAAATGGGAAAACTCATGGAGAAGACTTATTATCAAAGCCAAAGGAAACGAGTAGGGAATGCTCTTGATACTAGGAAACCTAGTTAACATTTCAACCTATCCTATAAATGGGCTTTATAATTTTGAAATAAAAGAGAAGATCAATTTTGTTAAAGTTGACATTTCATTAGAAAGCTAGGACTTATAATGCTTATAGCCTAAAAAGAAATAGCCATCTCAGATCTTAAATCTAGGGAGCTTTAGCATAAGCCAAAGTGCAACCTAAATCTAAGCAAAAATAGTCTTATGGTTTAACTCCATAAGAGAGGATAAACCACGACCGCATCTTACATCACTGGACTAGTTGTCAACTAACTCCTCTTATGCTTTAAATCCATGAAGTTTGGTCATATGTTTTGCAAGATTAGTTAGGTTGTTGTTTAATTAGAAATAAACTAAAGTATTTAAACCCACTCCCTAAGTGACTTGAGCATGAGTGGTAGGAGCATATGACTTAGTCTAGTGCAAAATCTTTTCAAATTTTATTTATTTTCACAGTTCATTTTAACATAGGCTTTGGGTTTTTGATGCTTAAATGCTTGATGAAATAAGGTTGTTAGCTAAATCAACAAGAAAGGGGTATTTTCCAACATAAGATATTGGGTGATGCCATACAACTCACAGGTCAAGAATTCCACTATCGTGCAAGGATGGAAATTATCTATTTTCAAGAACAAAATAGTATGATGTGCAAGTTATTGGTCATTCAACATTTAGCTAAGGGGTTGCTAATTCTTTTAATTATCTTGATTTATATCCTAGGCTTTATGTGAGGTTATAAATTATTTAAAACTTTAGTATGAGTTGTAGGTGGGTAGAAAGGAAATTTTTTTTCTAAGAGCCTAATCGCATTCCAGGCCACACATTCAAACAACAAACATATAAAGAAACTAAGAAAAGCATGCCATCCTAATTGAACACTTTAAACACAAGATAAAATAATTTTTATAGCTAACATAAAAGAATAATAGGCCAGTGTGGTTGGGTGATGCCATACAACCCGAAAAGAAAATGGGTAGCTGAGCTCTACCCATATACAACTTGGTACATAAAAGAATAAATTGCAATTTAAAAATGATAAATGCTGTGGGGGGTCTTCAAGTCTTCATGCCTTCATATATCATCCTCCTTCTTTGATTTGATTTTCTCCACTTCAAAGGAATCACATGGCCTCCCAGGATAAAGCCTTCTAGCCAATGCTCATCCTTATCCCCCCGTAGCACTAATCCTAATTTCTAATGAAAAAATACCTTAAAAATAGGAAAAGTAAATCTAACAACACCTACAAGATAAGTGTTAGCTAAACACATAAACTACAAAAGTAGTTATATATATAATTTGGACTTAGCACCTTGCATATAGGTAACCAAGCCCAACTATCCTAACTTGGATTATGCTTAGGGACTTAAGCAACCTTCAAAGAGAGAATTAATATTTACTTTTAAGCAGCTACATAAGCATAATCCCCTGTAGTAAATATGATTAGGCTAATCACGGCCTACCATTCACTCTATGAAACATACACACTAACATCCAATTTAAATTAATACATCACAAAACAAACATACATGACACCATGCACCATCCTAACATAAGGCTATAAGTGGTGACTTAATCTAATGTCTGTGTATTAAGACTTATGTGGTATGTCCTAACTATGCTTTAGAGTTAAGATTATCTAAGTGTAGAAAGATTCAACTTAAAGGGTGGTTTTACTTCAAGTGCTTAATTGATTTGCATGTTTTAATTTGTATTTTTTTTTTGTTTCATATGACCTACACATAGCAACTAAGTGTTGTAAAGAGAAGAGAAGAGGTTTCCCCCTTTCATCCCTACCTTAAACCACTTTCTAAAGCATGTTAATTTGATTTAGTTCTCTTTAGTGAATGGATTATTACACATTTTAGATTAATCCTAAGTTTAGGTTGTCTTTAATAATTTTATTGAATGTGAAAGGCTTCTCAAGATTAATTTAATAGAAATACTATCACATGACACATGCTAAATCATTCTTTTCCATCACATGTAATATGCATATGATTAAGTCTAAAGTATACCTACACATACAATATATTTTAGCACACTTGAATGATGGATGTGAGTATGTACATTTGAAGCTTTTTATTTTCCCTCTGATTGAATTATTTTATCATATTAATTTAAAACATTATCTAAATTCTTATGCAAAAATATATAGGGATGAAATTAAACAAGTGCATGTCATTGTTAACCAGGGAAGTGAGATAATTATCTTCCTATAGTCTTGATCAAAGTGGTAGGACACTACTACCACAATAATTGGCTTCTGTGATATCATCTAAAAGAGAGGTAGAATTGATGCCTACCTACTCTTTTATGGTTCCCAAAATTTCTTCTATTAAACTGATGATTCTAACTCTTTGCTAACAGTGACACCACAAAAGTTTAGAATGGGGCTATCTCTACCCAAGTTGGAATCCTTAAATAATTAAGTCTATTAGTACTACTATTTTATGAATTACGATCGTTATTGTGATTGTCATTTTGGGATTTAGGATTCAAATCATTTGAGTCAGACTTATCTAGAATGGATAATACATACTCAAAAATCCTTATTGATCTTATTCTTGGCTCTTGAATGAACTTTTATGGACTTTCTCCTTTTGTTAGGGAAACTCATAATCAGACTGTAGGTCAAACTGAAGAAGTGGCTTCTTGCCTGCCACCTCATCTCTGCTGATGGTCGTGAAGGCTAGACTCTCTACCTTGCTAGAAAGAGAACCATATTAGACCTTCACTTGAATGTTGTTGACTTCAATTGTTAACTTGATTTGATTGTTGAATTGGAACCCTCATTTAACAAATTTATGTATGCTAAATGGTGTTCAAATATTGGAGAGATTATGATTTTGTTTTTTTTCAAGGAGAGACTTTGAATTTGATTTAAATTTAAAACCCACATTCAATAAATTTGGCTATGTTGAATGGGGTTCAAATGTTTTGGAGAGGCTCTTAATTGATGCATCATCAATTGGTTCACATTTGAATTATACTTTATGTTTGGAATCCTCTTTTTAAAAATTTAGGTATGTTAAATAGAAGGTCAATTGAATTTGTACTGGATTTGATTTTGGAATCCTCACTTAGCAGATTTATGTATGCTAAATAAGATTCAAGTGCATGTTTGGAAACAATTTTTGAAAGAATTTTTATTGTTTGCGATAATGTGTGTCATGTGTTTGATTTGTTGAATTCGATTTGAAAATGGGATCCTTACTTAGCAAATTTAGGTATGCTAAGTGAAGCCCAATGTGTTTGATGTATTTTGATTTGATTTTGTAAATTGAGACCCTTACTTAACAAATATGGTATGTTAAGTAGGGCTCAAGTGTGTTTGATGAGTTTGTTTTATTTTATTTTGAAGGAAGAGAACTTTTATATAACAAATGTGGTATGTTAAATAAAGTTCAATTTGATTTGAATTTTGAAAAGGTGGGACTCTCGTTTGACAAATTTGGGTATGACAAATGGAGTTCAAGTGTTTTTGATTTATTTGTGATTTTAAAAAGGGAACTCAGACTATAGGTCAAACTGAAGAAGTGGCTTCTTGCCTGCCACCTCATCTCTACTGATGGTCGTGAAGGCTAGACTCTCTACCTTGCTAGAAAGAGAACCATATTAGACCTTCACTTGAATGTTGTTTACTTGAATTGTTAACTTGATTTGATTGTTGAATTGGAACCCTCATTTAACAAACTTAGGTATGCTAAATGGTGTTCAAATATTGGAGAGATTATGATTTTGTTTTTTTTGGAGGAGAGACTTTGAATTTGATTTAAATTTAAAACCCACATTCAATAAATTTGGCTATGTTGAATGGGTTCAAATGTTTTGGAGAGGCTCTTAATTGATGCTTCAATTGGTTCACATTTGAATTTGATTTTATGTTTGGAACCCTCATTTAAAAAATTTGGGTATGTTAAATAGAAGGTCATTTGAATTTGTACTAGATTTGATTTTGGAATCCTCACTTAGCAGATTTATGTATGCTAAATAAGATTCAAGTGCATGTTTGAAAACAATTTTTGCAAGCATTTTTATTGTTTGTGATGATGTGTGTCATGTGTTTGATTTGTTGAATTCGATTTGAAAATGGGATCCTTACTTAGCAAATTTAGGTATGCTAAGTGAAGCCCAATGTGTTTGATGTATTTTGATTTGATTTTGTAAATTGAGACCCTTACTTAACAAATATGGTATGTTAAGTAGGGCTCAAGTGTGTTTGACGAGTTTGTTTTGTTTTATTTTGAAGGAGGAGATCTTTTATTTAACAAATGTGGTATGTTAAATAAAGTTCAATTTGATTTGAATTTTGAAAAGGTGGGACTCTCGTTTGACAAATTTGGGTATGACAAATGGAGTTCAAGTGTTTTTGATTTATTTGTGATTTTAAAAAGGGAACTCTACTTAGAAAATGTGGGCATGTTAAGTATAGTCCAATTTGATTTTGATTTTGAAAAAGGGAATTCTCATTTGACAAATTTGGTTACGTCAAATGGAATTCAAATGTGTTTTATTTTTTAATGATTTTGAAAAAGGGATTTCCATTTAACAAATTTAGGTATATTACATGGAAATCAATTATGTTTTTCTTTTTGATTTTCAAAGTTGGGATATTTGTGTGTGATGTTGCTTTTGAAAAGAGAAATTCCAACATAGCACATGTAGGATGTGCTAAATGAAATTTCAATTTTATTTCACGATCTTGTTTGAAAATAAAATCTTCATTCAACAAGCTTAGGTGTGTTGAATGGAGATTACTATTTTGAAATATGTGCTTTCTTAAAAAGGATTTTAAAATTATTTGATTTTAATTTTTGAAAAGAACCTCCATGCAATAATCATGGATATTGTTCATGAGGTTTACTTATCTTTAAATGCAAATCTTTTATCATGTGAATTTTAATTTGAGAAGTACTTTTTGAAAGTATATATTTTTTGCAAAGAGTTTATTTTCTTAAGTATGAAATGAACCTTGCCTCACCAAGAGATTGGTAAAGTTGTTAAAAATTTTTAGTTATCTCCTTTAGTTAATTAAATTTTATTTTGCGGGGACCCAATAGGGGTTTTAAGACCTACATGGAGTGAGGTCTTAAAACCTAAATAATGTTAGCTAGCTTAACCTTAGGATGAAATAGGCTAAGTGTCAATGAAAAAAAAGATAGTCTTGGACACATATAAAATATAAGTCCACTATCGATGTTTGGGGACAATAATTACTACCAAAGATGGAGAGAGGAACCTCCCGGAAGAGTTGCTAGAAAATCGTGGTATTTATTTTTAAGATGTGGGACACCACATAGATCATAGGAGGTACTTATTGAAATGATCGGGTATGACATTAAGGAATGATGCACTATCTTCAAAGATAGAAATCATTACCATATAATGGACCTAATCACCTGATAAGGACTCTAAAGGCATGATGGGTCTTCGAATGTGCTAGAGGTCTTTCCCCTACTTTACATGAAAAAAGTAAAGTAGGGTTTATATTAAGTTGAGTTCTTTAACTTCGCTACAGAGGCAAGAATACATAGTTAATTACATCCTAATGGATGTGAATACCATAAGAATACTCTCAATTAAAGTAGCAATTAAAGTCTTCAAAAATTTCAAGGCCGATTATCAAAGGATTAGTTGAATTAGAAAATCAAGTGGGAAAACTCAAGGAGAAGACTTATTATCAAGCCAAAGGAAATGAGTATAATGCTCTTGATATTAAAAAACTAGTGAGAATTTGAACCTATCCTATAATTGTGCTTTATAATTTCGAAATTAAAGGGAAGGACAATTATATTAAAGTTGATATTTTATTAGAAAGCTTGGACTTGTAATGCAACAACACAAGATTGGGGAGATGTCTAAGAGGTGAGGAATTATTTTTGTAGCCTAAAAGAAACAACCACCTTGGATCCTAAATCTAAGGAGCTTTAGCATAAGCCAAAGCATAACCTAATTCTAAGTGAAAATGGGTATATGGTTTAACTCCATATGAGAGGATGAACTGCCCGACTACTAGACTCATAATCGCCTAAAGTGGTAGCTAACACCTCCTATGCTTTAAATCCATGAAGTTTGATCATATGATTTGCAAGATTAGTTAGGATGTTATTTAATTTGATAGAAACTAAAGTCCTTAAACCCACTACCTAAGAGACTAGAGCATGAGTGGTATGAGCATATGACTTAGTCTAGTGCAAAATCCTTTTATATTTCATTTATTTTAACACTTCATTTTGACAAATGCTTTTGGATTTTGATGCCTACATGCTTACTGAAATAAGGTTGTTGGCTAAATCAGCAAGAAATGGGTGTTTTTCAATGCAAGGGATACCCTCACAGGTCAAGCATTCCACTATCGTGCAAAAATAGAAATCCACTATTTTAAGAGTGAAATAATATGAGGTGCATGTTGTTGGCCATTCAACATTCAGGTAAGGGATTACTAAATCTTTTAATAATTTTGATTTATATCCTAGTTTTATGTGAGTTTATGAACTATTTAGAACTTTAGTTATGAGTTATAGTTGGGTAAAAAAGTTATTTTTTTTTCTAAGAGCTTGATCGCATTCCAGGCCACACATTCAAACATCAAGCATATAAAAAAACTAAGAAAAGAAAGTCATCCTAATTGCACACTTTAAACACAACATCAAATAATTTTTATAGGTAATGCAAAAGAATAACAGGCCAGTGCAGTCATCCGTTCAACCGAAAAGAAAAATGGGTAGCCAAGCTCTTCCCTTATACAACCCAGTATATAAAAGAATAATTTGTAATTTACAAATGATAAATGCTATGGGGGGTCTTCAAGTCTTCATGCCTTCAAGTATCTTCCTCCTTTGAATTGGTTTTCTCTACTTTAAAGGCATCACATGGCCTCCTAGGACAAAGCCTTCTAGTCGATGCTCATCTTTATCCCCCCATAGCACTAATCCTAATTCCAAATGCAAAATTATATTAAAAATAGGAAAAGTAAATAACACTACACTTGGAAGACAAGTGTTAGCTAAACACACATAAAACCCAAGCATACTTATTATCTAGACTTAGCACCGTGCACATGGGTAACTAAGCCCACCTTTCCTAACTTGTATTATGCTTAGGGGCTTAAGCAATCTGCAAAGAGAGTATTTATATTTATTTTTAAGTGGTCTCTTAAACATAATCTCTTGCAGAAAATATGATTAGGCTAATCACGGTCTGCCATCCAGTCTATGAAACATACACCCTAACTTCTTATCTAAAATAATACATCATAAAATAAAATATACATCACACCATGCACCATCCTACATAAGGCTAGAAGTGGTGACTTAATCTAATATGTGTGTATTAAGGCTTGTGTGGTATGTTCTAACTAGGCTTTAGAGTTAAGATTTTCTAAGTGTAGAAAGATTAAAGCGTGGTTTCTCTTCATGTGCTTCAATTGATTGCAAGTTTTAATTTGTGATTTCTTTCGTTACATATGAACTACACTTAGTAAGTGTTCTAAATAGAAGAAAAGAGGCTGCCCTCTTTCATCCCTATCATAAACCACTTTCTAAAGCATGTTAATTTGATTTAATTCTATTAAGTGAATGGATTATTACACATTTTAGATTAATCCTAAGTTTACGTTCTCTTTAAATAATTATTTCAATGTGAAAGGCTTCTTAAGATTAATCTAATTAAAATACTATCACATGACACATGCTAAATCATTCCTTTCCATCACATGAATATGATTAATTTAAGTATACCTACACATACAATATGTTTTAGCACAGTTGAATGATGGATGTGAGTATGTACATTTGAAGCTTTATATTTTCCCTAAAATTGAATTATTTTATCATATTAATTTAAGGCTCTATCTAAATTCTTATGCAAAAATATATAGGGATGAAATTAAACAAGTACATGTTATTATCAACCATAAAAGTGAGGTAATCAAATGACCTTGTGGTGAAATATTTCTATAGAGTCACCTTTCAAATCTATTGGTGAGGAGAAAGAGAGGGAATATATAAATTCATCTTTTTGGGATGCCATGCAGATCTATAGATGTACTTATTCAGGTGATCGGGTATGTCATGAAAGAATAGTGTACTATCTTGAAAGATAGAAGTCACTACCCTTTAATGGACCTAATCACCTCAATAAGGACTCCTAAGGATGATGGGTCTGCATATGTACTAGAGATTCTTCCCCTACTTTACATGAAAAAGTAAAACAGGGTTTATTTTAAACTGGGTTCATTATGTTCCCTACAAGGGCAAGCCCCAATAGTTAATTACATCTTAAGGAATGGGGATTCCTTAGGAAAACTCTCGATTATGGAAAATGATCATTGTCTTCAAATATTTTAATAGGAAAAGACTATCAATCGATTGGTTCATTTTTGAAATATTAAATGGGATTGCTCAAAGAGGGAGTTATTATAGAAGCCAAAATGGAGGATAACTAGGAGATGTCCACAATGCTAGGAAACATAGCAAACATCTCAAACTATCCTACGGTTGGGCTTTACTTTTTGAAATTGATTTAATTTGTTTGAGTTACAATTTTGATTAGAAATTTAGGGCTTATAATTCCTTAACACAAGATTAAAGAAATGCCTAAGAGGTGAGGTTTTAATCTTATGGCCCATAAAAGGTAGAAGCAACCTCAAAACTTAAATCTAGGGATCTTCGGTGAGTGCCAAAATCACAACCTAAATCTAAGGTGAAAATGGGTATTTAGTTTGCCTCCACAAGAGAGGACAAACCACCCGGCTACTTGGACTTACAACCGCCTAGGGGTAGCTGCCAACTAAGTCCTCTTACGATTTTCAATACATGTTGGCAAGTCTTTATGCTTATGCAAGATAGCTAGGCTATTGTTTATTTAGAAAGAGACTAAGTCCTTAAACTCACTCCTGAAAGAGACTAGATCATGTAAAAGGCTTGCTTCAAATGACCTAAATCTAATGCAATTCAAATTTCATTTTATTTTCATTTTTTAAAAAATTATTTTGACTTAGGCTAGTAAGATTCATATGCCTAATGCATGAGAAATAAAGTTATTGGCCAAAATCAGTGAGAAGGGAGGAGGTGTGTTTCCACCATGGCTCTCAAAGATCAAGCCAAGAGTCTCTGGAAAAGGTGGAAGCCCTCCAATCAAGAGTGAAATAAGATGCATTTATGCATGATATTGTAAAAGAAATATTCATACAGCTAAGGGGTTGCTAATTCTTTTATCTTGATTTTAAACCTAAGATTTAGGTGAGGTTATCAGTTCTTTATTTTAAATTTGAGTTGTTAAGTTTAGTAAGAGATTTATTTTTCCCTAAAGAGCCTAATCCACATTAGGCCATACATAAAGCAAGGAAGAAACTGGGAAAATATACCACTTAATGCAAAATATAAATAAATCATCAATCAATTTATAAAGATAATCACAAAAAGAATAAGATTGTGGTCAGGCACCACTGCACAAACCCGAAAATAGCAAATTGGGTAGCCGAGCTCTACCCTTATACAACCCAGATTACCAATGAATTAAATTACAATTAAGCAAGGAATTCATTATTATGGTGGTCTTCAAGCTTCATTTCTTCTTTCTTCTTTTCTTCTTTCTTCTTCTTCTTTCCTTTTTCTTTGGTTCCTTCTTGATGGTTCGAAGATAGATACTCCAAGACTTCACATGGTGCATAAGATAAGATCTTATGACCAATATTTATCTTAATCCACAAAATAATCATTCCAAAATTCTAATTGCACAAATTTACATGAAAAGGAAAATAATAGAAATCTAATTAACACCTGCAAAATAAAGATTAGCTAAAATAAATCACACAAATCCCAAGCATGTATATTGGACTTATTACTCCACACATGGGTGACTAAGTCCACCTAGACTATTGGATAATGCTTAGGAGTATAAAGCACCTACAAGAAAAAGTATTTATATTTTAAATTATGATAGCGCATCTAAAGCACAATCCCCTGCATAAAATAATGGTTAGACTAGGATTGCCTTACCATTTATTCTATGAGAATACACCCTAACATCCAGTCTAAAACATATATCACAAAATAAAACAAAACATCAAACCATGCATCGCCCAAACCTAAAACTAGAAGTGGTGACTTAGCCTAATGTGTGTGCTTTAAAGGTTTGTATTGTATGCATTGTTACGAGTTTAGGTTCAAATTTTCTAAGTATGGAAACATGTTCAACTTAGAGGATGGTTTTATTTAAGTTGTTTAATTATTTTGGGTTGATTTTATTTCATGTTTTGATTTGGTTCAAATGATTCCTACAATTAATTATTGAGTTAGAAGAGGGAAAGAGAAGAGAACTTCTCTTCCTTCCCTAACCTAAGTAATTTCTAAAGTAGATTGACATTTTAGTTTTGTTTAGTGAATGTTTTGATTAAGTCTTTAATTAATCCTAAGTTTATATGAACTCTAAACTAACCAATTTAAAAAGAAAGGCATTTTAAGATAAAATAAAATGAACCAAATTCACAAAACACACATTACTTCATTTCTTTGCCAACATGTATAACATGCAATGAATGAGTCCTAAGCATATTTATCATACAAATGAGAATATTTAACACACTTTATGATGCATGCTAAGTAATCCATTTAAGGAAATTTGGAAATTGAAGATGTGTGATTTTCTTTAAGTAGAAGAGGGTTTCTTTATCCAATTTTTCACATGCACAAATGAAAGTAAGAAAGGCATAAGTGAGTACAGTGCCATTATTAACATAAGTTGTAAGGTACAAGACCTACTTAGAGCTACTTAAAGACTCGTAACTTTGGGGTTGTCTAGACAAATATACCACTTTCCTTAAATACAAACATGTGTACAAAAGAAATAAATTGGAAAAGAAAGAATGCAAAAGTTGTATTAATTGATTCATTTTGTTTATGCAATTTATCTCAGACAAGCATAGGTAACCCTTCTTAAGTGATAGCATAGGAATTGATAGGATATAGAATTAGGTAAGGTTCTTTTCAAATGAACCATACATCTTACCAACTCTATTCAAAACTATACTAACATAAAAGAGAAGGAAACATATGTTAAAGCACATCCTTATATTTTCTTCACATGCAAGCATATATTTAAAATATAAGTAGCAAACTTTTAGATTTGATAATTGATTTATGTGTTTTGAAAATAATTTGAATTTAGTAGTGATAATAGCCACTCATATTTCTACTTTAGCCAACACATGCAAATTTGACATAAAGTAAACAATTTCATTTTGAATTTGATTTTGAAAAATATGAATGCATGAAACCATTTGACATACACATTTAACATGTTGAAGAAAGAATCAAAGAAATGAAAGCATGTAAACACATTCACTTTAATTAAATCCTAAAGACATTCTTATGAAATTAGAAAGTTTAAAATAAATCAAAGTGTATTCAATGTGATTTTTGTTTAGTTTTAAGTTTCATTTAATTTTGAAAAATTGGATTGAGTTTACTATTTCTAACCCAGTCCCACATGTGTTTGATATTTTGTTTAATTTTTAGATGATTAGATTCATTTTTTTATATGTTAATTAGGTTAAGGAATGAATTAAGCAAGTTAATTAACGCTTACCTACACCACCTTAACATTGTTAACCAAGTAATTATGAGCCAATGAGATGATATAAAAACTCACAAAGAATTTAAGTTTGTAATGCACCTAGGAAGAAAAGGGCCTAATGCAATTTAGCTCATTATTAATGGTTAATTAAGCTAAGGGGTTTACATAATTTCAAAACACCCCTTCATATATAAGGAATTGGCTTTATTTCTCTTAATTAGATGTAGGCTCTTAAATACCTAAGAATTTACCTAAAGTAGATTATTTAAGGTCTAGAAGATTTTATAATTTTTAGAAATTAATTAATGGGATAATTAATGAATTAACCCTTAATTAAGAGAGGATTAAGGAAAGAAAGAGGGTTTAGGGAATAGCTTAGGGGAAATACCCCAAACGTATTTCCTAAGCCTCCTATTTATTGGTTCTAACCTTAACCTTAATAATGGATTTAAACACTAATCCAAACCCTAATTAATCTTAATTACATGAGGAGGGTAATTAAAAACACATTTGTAGTTCTCCCAATTAAGCCATAAATAAATCCCAAGAAAATTAGGGGAGGCAGAGGTCATCCTTTAAAACATACTTAAGAGGTTTGGGATTAATCAGAGAATTAATTAAGAAGTAATTAGGAAAACATGATTTCCATTAAAACCCAAAATTAGATAAAAGGATAATTCAAAATCCATTGAAATTATTTTTAAAATATTTTAGGTTGAATTATGTTTCCATAGGATTTTACCTCATATTTTTCTAAATTTTATTGAAGAAGATATGAATTTTTAAAGATTAGGAGATTTATAATCATTAATTAAATCCCTTAACTAATCTCTCAGCTCATAGTGCGACACATGGCGGTGGCAGTCAACACGCTTTACATGCATCACGTCATGAGCCACTTACTTAAATGTCACATCCAAATGGCAGTGCACCTGTTGGATGTGCTTTGATCCCTATCGTTTGATCAAGGATCGAACAAGATTAACCCATAGTTTATAAAAGGTATAATTAATTCTAAAATGTGGGAATAATCATGGCCACCCATCCAAAATGTACGAATGGATGGCTAGGATCACCCGAGTTCTTCCCTTAGGATTAATAGAGGCCTTCCATGATCTTAGGAAAGATCCGAGCTCTATTGAGCTAGGATTGGAACGAAATTGTTCCCACACCATCTAAAGATAATAAGGAGCCTATCCAATGATGGATTTCTCATGACTTGAAAATTTCTTTCATAAAAAACCAACACCACCTATACTAAGTGGTCAAAAAATTTCATACCTCATCGAAAGTGATCATTGGCACTTGAGCTTGATGAGGTAGCTTCGTCTAGTGGAGACAAAGCCCTGTTGAAAGTTTCAAGCCTTGGGGTTGAGTGGATCTTCCTATGGACCAACACCACTTAACCTCCTTTGAAACTTTGATCCAATTAAGGCTCTCCTTGCTTTGGAAACTTGAATGAGAGCTTGAGTACACTTAGATTGATCCTCTAAGGGAGTGTGCAAGAGCAATTGGAATGGATTTGAGTGTAGAGGAAGTTGAAGGTTCAAGTGAGCTACCTTATTTTTTTAACGGAGAAGACCAAAAAGTAGCTATTTCAAATTCCTCTTAGAAAGCTTAGGATGGCCTTGGGACCATTTGGGCTGATTTTTCAATTTGGATATGTTGGGTATGTGGAGAAACTAGGTTTGGCTATGTTTTATGAGATTTAGAATTCATTTGATAAGGTTTGGCTCATGTTGACCCATTTAGGTCAAAATGGGTCAACTTGGTCAAGTTAACTAATTGGTCTTGGGTCAAACCAAAGGTTGGGAAGTTCATATGACCATTTTAAATGTTTTGGTGGCTTTGGTTTGGTTCAATTTGGATATTTTTTTTGTATTTGGTTCATATGACTTCACTTAGGTTAAATGGGTCAAGTTTACCTATTTGACCCATTTGACCTATTTAAGGTAGGTCAAGCATAGGTTTAGGTTTGGTTAGTCATATGGAGTGGATTGGTATCTTTGTTTCTAATCAATTTTGGTTAAGTTTGAATTTGGCTCAACATGACCCCTTTAGGTCAAGTTGGGTCTAAGATCAATTGGGCTAGGTTGGGTCTAGTTGGCTAATTGAGGCATTGGTCAAGTTCAACAAGTGATTTGGAATGAACTTGACTCATTAGTTTCAATAAATTTGGCTTAGAATAAGTTTTGACACATTATTACTTTTTAGGTCAAGTTGGGTCAACTTGGGTCAAGTGGCCAATTGGGATAGGTTAGGCCCAAATGTTTACTTGGTTAAGTTCAAACATAGTTCATGAATGAACCTAGATCATTAGTTTCAATCAATTTGGACTATGGTGGAATTCTATGTTAGGTTTCATTTTGGGCTGAGTGTTCACTTGGTCAACCCATAGGTTTGACTTGGTTTGACCCAATGTGAGTGATTGATCATCTCATGATGTTTGTTGATCATGATGAGAGGCATATTTGAGTTTGATTCAATCCAATTTGGTTAGGATTAGAATTTGGCTCATAAGGGTACTTTAGGTAACATTGGGTCAAGTGAGCCTAAGTGGGTCAAATGGCTTGGTCAAAGCTTGATTTGAGTTTCATTGAATTTGTATATGAACTTATAATTGAAATATAACTCTATTTGCAGGTGATTTGAAGTCAAATGGGGTTTGATCCATTTGACAAGTTCATATTCAAAGGAAGAATATGAAGGGATTTGGGGTTCAATTTTTTACTTGGGTTTTGGTTAAGTGATTTAAGTTTGCATTTATATATGGATTCATGATTGTAGGGTTGACTGAATCATTAAGGAAAATCAAGAGTTTGGCTTGATTTGAAATTGATTTAGTTAAGTTCAAGATTTTGACTTGAAAGGCTTAGGTTGGATTTTGAGTGGATTTAAGTTTGATTTTTGGAATTAGTTTTGATTGTTTGAATTTATATTTCATTTATATATGTGAATATAAATGAGAATATAAATGGGTCATGAGAAAATTTCAAGTATTTTAAGTGATTTGATCATGATTTAGGCTAAGTCCATTAAAAGGGAATTTTAAAGGACTTGGGAAATTTTGGCTTAGGGATTTGAATTTTTGAAATTGGTTTGATTGATTTATATTTATATTTCATTTATATATGTGAATATAAATGAGGATATAAATGAATTATGAGAAAATATCATGAGTTTGATTTGGTTTGATCATGATTTTGGCTATGTCCTTAAGAAGGAAATTAAGGGACTTAAAGAAAATTTCATGAATTGATTTTGAACTTTGAGTATAGTTTGATTAGTTTGAATTTATATTTCATTTATATATGTGAATATAAATGAGAATATAAATGATTAATGAGAAAAATATCAAGGAACCTTTAAGATGTCGCTAGGGCTATGTTGAGTGTCCACCTAATCACTAGATCTCTCTTAAGACTAAGGAATTATTAAAGTCTAAGGGGAGTCCTATGTCTAAGATGGAGGGGTTGAGAGCTCATTCTAAATGAGATCAATAGACCTCCTTGGGGCTACCTAAAGCCTCATATTCACGGGTTATCTAGACTATTTACCATTACATTCAAACCATATGTAAATTTACATGCATGAACATAAGAAAGAGAGCTCCAAATCACATGATCAATTAATTCAATCACCTGAACAACTAGAAATGCATGTATTTTTAATAAAAAGTAAGGATTGCCATTCTTAAATTAAATACACACACGTATGTATAAAATATATAAGCAAGTACATGGCTTTGTTAAATCGAGGAAGTGAGGTAATCAAATGACTTCATTAAGGCTAGCTAAAGCTTCGTATTCCCAAGATGTCTAGACTATATACCACTTTTCTTAGATTCATACACATGTATTCATAATTTAGAGAATGAAAATCATGCAGAAAATGATATTTAATTTGATTGAATCAATTATGTATATGAATTAAAGCCTCATTCAAATTCTAGTATTAAAATACATAAGAATGAAATCAAATGGAGTACATATTGTTGTTAAACCAGGGAAGTGAGGTAATCAAAAGACCTCCTTGGGGCTAACTAAAACCTCATATTCCTGGGATGTCCAGACTATATACCCATTAACATTCTCACTTACATAAATGAATACATGAATAAAAGGAAAGGAGCTTCACTTGATACATTTAAGCTATAATCACATACATATCCTATGTATTTATAACTAGCATTCATAGCATATATAACCATTCATTTATAAATTTAGAAAATACGTTTGGATGTAATAGTGTTAATAGCCACACATATTATAAAATAAATCAACACATGCAAGCTTGAAATAAAGGAAAACCATTTACTTTAATTAATTTTGAAAAGTTGAATGTATGATTTTAAATGACATATAACATTTAACATGATTGGAAAGGAATGGATAAGCATAAACTTGTTAAATTAATTTGAAAGGACAATCAAATCAAATTTAGCTGTCTTACTAGTCATTGCTCCATTTTGTTTTTGGCTGGCTATTCACCTCACCTAGATTAGAATTTTTGCTACTTTGGTTGGGTTTGGTGGATGCTGCTATTTGCTTCTACCTTTTTCCTGGGTGTCTTGGGTTATTTTAGCATGATGGATGTTGTTGATCTTTTCACTGATTTGGATTTTCTGCTGCTGTGGTGTTGGCTGGCTGGGTTTGTTAGCTATTTTGGCTAGCTAGGTTTGTTAGATGGGTGATTGTTTTCACCTTTATTTTTTATTCTATTGGTGACATGCTGGTTGGCCTACTCTTGCTATGCTTCTCTTCTCTTGGCTAGTACTACTTCCCTTTTCTAGTTTGAGTGATAGCCTTGCTACCTTTCCTATTTTCATGTGGAAGACATGAGCTCTTGTGGTTTTTTCTTTTTGTCATGGTTTTTTCTGGTTTGTGTTGTTAAGGTCAAGATGCTTGCTCCCATTGATGTTGCTATTCCTCTTTGGTGGTGGCTTTGGTGGTGTTCTTACTATACTGCTACATCCCCTGATGGCTGGTTATTTTTCTACCTTATTTGGCTTATTTATTTTGGTGGTTTTGTTCTTGGCTATTGTATACTTGCAGTTTGACCTTGCGGATGATGGACTTGGGATGATGGGCTACAAGAGGTATGCTAGCAATGATGGCCTTGATGTTTCCCTATAAATCCTAAATAAAAAAATAAAAATAAAATAAAAACTTAAACTAAAACCTAAACCTAAACCTAAACTTAAAAAGAAAATAAAATAAAAAATAAGAACTAAACAAAAATAAAATAAATAAAAACCTAAATAAAATAAAAACTAAACCTAAAATAAAATAAAATAATAGCTAAATAAAAATCTAAACCTAAAAATAAAACATAAAAATAAATAAATAAAAACTTAAACACTAAGCTAAAAAAAACCCAAACCTGAAATAAAAATAAAATAAACCTAAACCTAAACTAAAATAAACAAAACTAAAACAAATAAAACCTAAACCTAAAAGAAAGTAAACAAACCTAAACTAAAATAAATAAAATAAACTAAATAAAAATAAAAATAAACCTAAATAAATAAAATAAAATATACTAAAATAAATAAACAATAAACTTAATAAACCTAAACCTTCTTAATTTAAAAAAAGGTTAAAATATATATAAAAAGAGTACAAAATTAAAAAAAAACCCTAACCCTAAACAAACAACCCTAAACCCTAAACCCTAAACCCTAAACCTTAAAACCCTAAACCCTAAAACCTAAACCATAAACCACAAAACCTAAACCTAAACCTACAATCCTAAACCCTAAACCCCAAACCGTAAACCCAAAATCATAAACTCTAAAAACTTAAACTTAAACCTATACTAAATAAAACCTAAAAACAAAATAAATAAAATACCTAAACCTAAATAAAATTTCAAAAAAAAAGCAAAACTAAAACCTAAACCTAAACCTAAAAATTAAATAAATTAAATAAATCAAATAAAATTAAAATTAAATAAATAAAAACCAAAACTAAACTAAAAAATAAAATAAACCTAAGAGTAAAAAGCCTAAATAAAATGAAAACTAAATGCAAAATAAAAAGAAAATAACCTTAAAAAAAACTAAATAAAAATCTAAACCAAAAAAATAAACCTAAAAATAAATAAAAAATAAATCCTAAACCCTAAACTAAATAAAAAACCTAAACCTAAAAAAAATTAAAATAAACATAAACCTAAACAAAAATAAATAAAACCTTTACCTAAAAATAAAAATTAAAACTAAAAAATAAATGAAAATTAAAACCTAAATCCTAAACCAAAAAAACACCAAAACCTAAAAGAAAAAAAAATAAACAAAATAAAATAAACCTAAACCTAAACTAAAATAAACTAAACTAAAATAAAAGAAACCTAAACCTAATCCTAAAATAAACTAAACATATATCTACACCTAAACTAAAAAATAAAATATAAAAATAAACCTAAAATAAAAACCTAAAACCTAAACGTAAAAAAATAAAAGAAAAACCTAAATGTGAAACTAAAAATAAGAAATAAAACCTAAACCTAAAAAATAAAATAAAATAAAACTCAACTAAAAAATAAACCTAAACCTAAACAAAGAACTAAAATATAAATCTTAAATAAATAAATAAAATTCAAATAAACTAAACTAAATAAAAATAAAAATAAATCTAAAGAAAGTTAAAAAATAAACTAACATAAATAAAAAATAAACTAAATAAACCTAAACCTATCGGTTTACTTAATTTACAAAAAAACCATGAAGCCTAAATCCTAAACCCTAAACCCTAAACCCTCAAAACCCTAAACCCCAAACCTTAAACACTAAACCCTAAACCCTAAACCCTAAGTCCTAAATTGAGAACCCTAAACCCTAAACCCTAAACTCTAAACCCTAAAACCTAAAAACCTAAACCTAAAGTAAATAAAACCTAACAATAAAATAAATAAATAAGCCTAAACTAAATAAAGTAAAATAAAAACTTAAACTAAAACCTAAACCTAATCCTAAAAATAAAATAAAATAAATAATAAAAATAAACTAAAAGATAATATATAAAATCCTAAACTAAACTAAAAAATAAAATAAACTTAAGAATAAAAAACCTAAATAAAATAATAACTAAACATAAAATAAGAATAAAATAAACCTAAAATAAATTAAAATAAAAACTAAATACAAACCTAAACTTAAAAATAAACCAAAAAATAAAACCTTTAAATAAAAAAAACCTAAACCCTAAACTAAAAAAAAAGATAAACCTAAAATAAAAATTAAATAAATAAAATAAAATAAACTTAAATGTAAACTAAAATAAATAAAACATAAGCCTAAACCAAAACTATATAAAATATAATAAACTAAAAATTAACCTAAACCTAATCTAAAAATTGAAACCTAAAAATAAACCTAAAATAAAAACCTAAATCCTAAACCTAAAAAAATAAAATAAAAATTAAACTCTGAGTAAAAATAAACTAAACCTGAAATAAACAAAAATAAAAAAACTAAAACTAAAATAAATAAACCTAAAATAAATAAATAAACTAAATAAAAAAATAAACCTAAATAAAAATAAAAATAAAATAAACCCAAATAAATAAAATAAACTAAATAAACTAAAACTGGGTTGCTTAATTTTTTTTAAAAAAAAACC